>CM070021.1:34236211-34446211 GCA_036247105.1 Cirrhinus mrigala
CGTCAACATTTTGAATTAGTTTACATTTTTTATATGCTTGGTCTTCACTTTAATTTTACTTTTTTTTTTTTTTTTTTTTTTTTTCAAATTTATTATGTTTTTGTCATTTTATTATTATTATGATTTTTTTCTATTTGGTTATAATTTTTTTTTATTTCAGCTTTAGTTAATTTAGTGCATCAAGTAATACTACAAAAATAAGACTTTTTTTCAAGTAATATTTTTTACATTTATTTTTATTATTATTTTTTATGAATGGTTTCATGTAACTATATTAACTTTTATTTTATTTATTATTGTTTTTCTAGTATTTAACTATTTCTTTTTTTATTCAATTAAAATAAATGTTACTTGATTTATATATATATATATATAATTTTTTTCTTTTTTTTTGCTATTATTGATTTTGTGATTATTGATTTATTATCAAGTCAGCATAAAATGAAACTAAAAATTATATATTTTTCATATCTATAGAACAAATATATATATATATATTTTATATATATATATATATATATATATATATATATATATATATATATATATATACATAGATTGTGTTTGGTTATTATTGATTTTGTGATTATTAATTTATTATTTTGTGAAGTCAGCATAAAATGCTTTCTGTTGCAGGTCAAGAAACTAAAAAAACTATATATATATAGAAGCATAAGATATATATATATATCTCAAGTAACAATTTTTTTTATTTAATAAAAAAGAAATATATATATATATATATATATATATATATATATATATATATATTATTTTTTATTTATTTATTTATTTATTTTTGCTATTATTGATTTTATATTATTATTTATTACTGATATATTTAAAATTCATTATTTGAATTTGATTACTAACTATTTTAAATCAAGCCTTTACTGTCTCAATTATTCACCTTAAATTTATATTATACAATTTATATGAGATGCAGATTTATAATATGCAGCTGTTAATGATGAAGCTTAAATATTACTTTATTCTATAATCTATATATATTTATATATATATTTTTTTTTTTCATATATTCTTTTATATATATATTTTATTAAATCAATAATCACAAAGCTAAAAATAACAAAAAAAAGAAAAAAAGAAAAATTATATATATATATATATATATATATATATATAAAATGCATTATTTGAATTTGATTATTTACTGACTATTTTAAATCAATCAATCAGCCTTTACTATCTCATTTATATGAGATGCAGATTTATAACATTTATAACATCATGATGAAGCTTAAATATTACTTTATCTTTCTTCTTTTTCTTTTTCTTCTCCTTCTTCTTCTTCTTTTTCTTCTTCTTGTCATCCTCACTGTCTGAAGAACTGTCCGATGAGGAGGACGAACTGGATTCCTTCTGAGAGACAGAGATGTCAGATGAAATGTTTAGTGCATAAAAATTATGTTTAGCAAAGTTCTGATTGATAAAGTTAATATTTAATTAACGAGAGATGAGATCAGTCACCCGCACACTGAGTAAAATCACTTTTATTAGTGCAGTTCACAGCTGCGGTGAGTGTGTGAGTGGGAAGACGTGTTTTTACACACATAATTGGAAGATTAATGAAGTGAGTTTTTTGTTCGTTCATATTTCATATGGAGGAGAGTCAGACGTGTGTCGGGGTTAATGACACAAACCTTCTTCTTTTTCTTCTTTACTTTCTTCTTTTTGTCTTTCTGTTTGCCGTCGCCTCCCTCGCCCTCGTCATCAGACACGTGACCGTCGTCCCTGGCAGCGGTCAAACCTGCACACTCTGCAGGAAGTGCTGCACAGGACAGGAAGTTGCTTTCATGAGTCATGTGACCACTATAACAGCTTTGAGAAAACAATTCAGCCTATTCTGAGTAAAGCAAGATCCTCACATAGTGTTAGTTAAAAAATTAGTCTTTATTTTTGTATTTTTCATCTTTATTTTAGTTAACATTTAATTACGTTTGTTGTGTTTATTTATTTATTTTTTTAGATATATTTCTAAATCATTTCTGTTGTTTTTTTTTTTTTTTTTAGTTTAGGTTTAGTTTCTGGTTTAACTAAATAAAAATGAGAAATGTTTCCTTAGAAACTACATGAAATAACGTAAGTTTAAATTGTATTTTATTTAACTTTATTTCACTTAACATTTATTTTATTTCAAGTAATATTTTTAGGTATATTTTAAATTATTTTATTTAAGGTTTTAGTTTTAACCCTGCAGACACATTTAAATCAACCCATTTCCATGACTCATAAATAGTCAATTACAAATAAAAAAAAAATAAAATAAATAAATAAAATAAAATAAAATTTTAGAATGTTTTTTTTTTTTTTTTTTTTTTTTTTTAGTACATTTAAGTTAAACTAAATGAAAATGAGAAATGTTGCTTCGGCAACTAGCTGAAATAAAATGTTTATATATATTTTTTTAAATATTTATGTTATTTCAGTTAATGTTTATTTTATTTCAAGTAATGACATTTTTTTTATGGTTTTAGTTTTAAAGAACAAATAACCCTGTTCACAAGTATAAATCAACACATTTTCATGACTCATAGCTAGAAAATTTTTATTTATCATATTACTAAAATAAAATAAAATAAAATAAAATAAAATAAAATAAAAATAAATAAATAAAATAAAAAATAAATTACTATTACATTACTAAAACGTTCCATGCAACTTTTGTAAAAAAAATATTATTAATTTTTCCAGACCATAAAAACGTTTTAGTTAAAGTTTTATTAATGGTGTTGTGTGTTTTTATTTAGTTACTGTTTTTTTGTATATAAATATTTTTTTTCAAGTAATTAATTTTTTTTATGGTTTTAGTTTTAAAGAAAAAATAACCCTGTTCACAAGTATAAATCAAAACATTTCCATGACTCATAGCTAGAAAATTATTATTTATCATATTACTAAAATAAAATAAATGAAAATAATCTTCAAAACAATTCATGACAGTGCGAATCCTGCTAAAAGCTTTTGTATCCCCAGGAGTTAAAAGGTCACAACAGGGTTAAACTATACTCAAATCTGCACAAATAAATAAACAGAAACTAAATCGTTCACCAGATGAAGATGAAGCAGCAGTCAAACCGTATTCTGTGAGCTTTCCATCGTCCTGTTTCAGCTCAAGCTCCTGACAGACAGAAAATGAACAGCATCTCATTTTAGACGACAAAGAGATCAAACTGAGAGCGAATGGAGACATTCAGCTGATGTCTGTCTTGTTTCTTACCTTCTTGTCCTTCTCTCCGTCTGATGCCGAGTCACCTCCTGAATCCTGCAAGTTATAATGAGCTCAATTAGTGAATTTGATTTTTCAACTTTGAACTCAAACTAGTTTCCACAGTCAGTGACAAAAATAGGTCATTCGTTAGTGTCGGAAAATATCAGACTTCACTTAATGACTATCATGACTGCTGTGACTCATTTTTTAAAACTTTCTTCCTTCTTTTTTTTTGTAAGAGTATGTGTCGAAACACAAATACCGTAGGTGAACTTCTCTTTAACATTAAATCAAAACTAGTTAAAAAAAGTTTGTCAAGACAAACTTTAAGGTGGCTTGAGAAAGCCAGACCAGAAAGTTTGAAAAAGTTTGAAAAAGTTTTAAGTTTAATGGTTTTCAGTCTGAAATAGTTCAAAGTTTAAATTAGTTTTAAAAGATTAAACTTTGAATGTTTTAAAGGGAAACATACAGTCTCAGATAGACAGACAGACAGACAGACAGACAGACAGACAGATAGATAGATAGCATGTTGTTAGCATGTTACTAACATGATTAGCAAGTTAATAGCATTGTATTAGCATGTTGTTAGGATGATTAGCATGCTACTAGCATGTTGCTAACATAGTTAATAAGTTACTACCGTGTTGCTAGCATGATTCAAACATGATTAGCATGTTACTAGCATGTTGAAAACATGATTTTATCATGGTTAGCATGTTACTAGCATGTTGCTAACATGTTTCTAGTGCAATTATCATGTTACTAGAATGTTGCTAGCATGATTCTTGCATAATTAGCATGTTACTAGCATGTTTCTAGCATGATTAGCACATTACTAGCTTGTTTCTAGCATCATTAGCACGTTACTAGCATGTTGTTAGCATGTTCATAGCATAATCAGCATGTTACTAGCATGTTGTTAGCATGATTCTAGCATGATTAGCATGTTACTAGCATGTTGTTAGCATGATTCTAGCATAATCAGCATGTTACTCGGCATGTTGTTAACATGGTTCTAGCATGATTAGCATGTTACTAGCATGATTCTAGCATGATTAGCATGTTACTAACATGTTGTTAACATGATTCTACCATTAGCACGTTACTAGCATTTTGTTAGCATGATTCTAGCATGATTAGCATGTTACTAGCATGTTGTTAACATGATTCTACCATAATTAGCATGTTACTAGCATGTTGTTAGCATGTTTCTAGCATGATTAGCATGTTACTAGCATGTTGTTGGCATGATTCTAGCATGATTAGCATGTTACTAACATGTTGTTAACATGATTCTACCATGATTAGCATGTTACTAGTATGTTGTTAGCATGTTTCTAGCACGATTAGCACGTTAGTTTAAATGTGTTTAAATGGATTAGAAACAGTAGAAGCCAACTTAATGAGAGCCATTTATTTTGTTGTTCATTTTGTTGCCTGTAAAGTCATCTCAGGTTGACTTTAATGATCACTTTTTATCTGCACTTAATGAAAAACACTGAAAATCTGATTTCGTACCTTCTTCTTTTCCTTTTTCTTCTTCTTCTT
The DNA here is from genome assembly GCA_036247105.1 of Cirrhinus mrigala. NCBI lineage: Eukaryota > Metazoa > Chordata > Actinopteri > Cypriniformes > Cyprinidae > Cirrhinus > Cirrhinus mrigala. Next base: position 34,240,992 of record CM070021.1, read on the forward strand.
TTTGTCTTTCTTCTTCTTTTTCTTCTTCTTCTTCTCATCGTCACTTGAGCTATCAGAGGAAGAGCTGCTTGATTCCTGAAAGAAAGTGATGTATAATGAGATATAATCTTGCAATTATGCAAAGAAATACCTCTATAGTTTTTTTTTGTAATTTCAATTTTTTTTTTAAATTTGTAATAATTTTGTTGTTGTTGTTTCATTTATACATTTTTTTTTTTTTTTTTTTAAGAAATATGTCTAATACTTTTTTTTTTTTTTATCTTTTCTTTTTTAAATCCATGGGAATAAAAATAAGCTTCTATAAATCAACTAAGTCCACCAACACATAAAAATGCTTCTTGCTTTACCTTCTTCTTCTTCTTCTTGGTCTTCTTTTTCTTCTTCTTCTTCTTCTTGTGATCATCCTCACTGTCTGAGGAGGAAGATGAGCTTTCAGAAGAGGAAGATGAGCTGGAATCCTAAGAAATACAGAAGATACAAAGATTTTAGATTCCAGACATATATTGTAAAATCTAAAACACTTTTATATCTCTGCACTTTATACCTTCTTTTTCTTCATCTTCTTCTTTTTCTTCTTCTTTTTCTTATCCTTCTTCTTCTTCTTTTTATTTTTCTTGTCCTTTTTCTTCTTCTTCTTTTCATTCTCGCTGTCTGAAGTGATCGCAGATGCATCCTGGGAAAAATTCAGTAAAATTAATTAAAGTGCATGAACTAAAAAGCGAGCAAACTGAGGCAATCAACAAAACGTGAGATATTATCCTGAAGATTAAAAAAAAGGTAAGGTCATTTAAATAATACAACAGAGACATGAGTCTTAATGAACGGGAGAAATTACTTTGTCTTTCTTCTTTTTCTTCTCCTCGTCTCCTTTAGTCTCTCCTGCAGGAGTTAATTCAGTGTTTCCCTCAAGACCTGAAAAAACATCACAGACTTAACAAGACCAGTGGGAAAAAAACAAGATCATTAGAATGAGCAGTTCTTCCGCATAATAAAAGAATACAACGACTAGTGACTGTCCAGATCAAAATAAAATTAAATAAATAAATAATAAAAAAAGAAATATGGTAACTTAAACCAAAAGAGAAAGAGAAATAAAGCACATGACATTTAAAATATTATATATATTCTGGCAGCAACAGGTGTGATACCAATTTAAAATATATATTATTTATAAATGTATACATTAAAAGCAAGGCTGTATCTTTAAATTGTGTAATGTGTCCTCTAAAGTGCAAATGTATTACTTTTTTGTTTTGTTCTTTTTGTTAACCAGGCAACACATCCTTTATTCAGAAATCAAAACAAAAACAATACAACAACAAATGGTTACTAGTTAAACCGTAGTAACCACAAATTTACTATGGTTTTCTACACTACACATAGTTTAACCATGGTATTTGTAGCAAAACTGGTTGTATACAAAAAGAAAAAAAAAAACATGGTTAGGACTACTACATTTTTACTATAGTAAAACTATACTTAATATTCTTAATGGATTTGTATTTGTGTATACTTTCTATCTTTTTATCCTTTGTTTTGTTTTTATAACAGCACTGCCTTAATGGTTTGATGTTTTCTACGGTTAAATACAAAAACCGATTCACGATCTGAATCATATGATTCACAAACCTGCTCCAAAGTCCGGTTCTTAATCAAATGATACGCGATTTATCTGAATAAAATGATTCGCGAACCCGCTCCAAAGTCTCGATCTGAATCAAATGATTCGCGATCCGTGCACTGAATTCCGGATCTGAATAATGATTCGCGAACCAACATTTCAGATCAGGACTCGGAGCGCGGATAGCGAATCATTCAATTCGAGAAATGATTCACAACCCGCTCCGATTTGAATCAAATGATTCGCGATACGCAAAGTTCCGTTCTAAATCAAATGATTCGCGAAATGATTCACGAACCCGCTCCAAAGTACTGATTTGAATCAAATTATTCGCGATACGCAAAGTTCCGATCTAAATCAAATGATTCACGAACCCGCTCCAAACAAGTCCCGATCTGAATCAAATCATTTGCGAATGCGATACACAAAGTTCCGATTTAAATAAAAAATGATTCACGAACCCGCCCCTAACAAGTCTCGATCTGAATCAAATGATTCGCGATACGCAAAGTTCCGATCTAAATCAAATGATTCGCGAAATGATTCACGAACCCGCTCCAAAGTCTTGATTTGAATCAAATGATTTGCGATACGCAATGTTTCGATCTAAATCTAATGATTCGCGAAACGCGATTTGAAGTCCAGAACTGCATCAAATGATTCATGATTCGCGATCCGATTGCTTTAACTGATTCGGAGTTTCGAAAAACTCAGTTTCACCCATCACTACGTTTTTTAAAATCATTACAAACGATGTCGAAATTGGAAAATGAATGTCTCTTTCCTTTTGATCTGGTTTCTGCTAGTGAGTCGCTTGAAATGAATGATCGAAGTCAGGAGTTTGAATCAATCGGAGAGGTCCCAGCGTAAATGACTCACTCAATTGATTCGGTTCATCTATTTCGCGTCTTCAGCCATGTTTACATTACATTGTCAGTACTGGCTTAGCTTGCTAGTTTTATGACATTAACTTAAGTAAGCAAAAGTGTATTATGTTTTTGAAACTGTTGAATTTTAGATATGTGCTTATTGAAAAAAAATAAACACATTTCACAGATACATTGTTTTTTTTTTTTTAATAATTCAAGCACTTTTCAAGTACCTTTTCAGGAGTATTGCTTTTTTCAAGGGTTTTGCAGGCCTTAAATTTCAAAAAGTCAAATTCAATCACTTTAAGCACCTTGTACAAACCCTGGTCCAATTTAAGTGAATGTCTGTCTATCTTAGGCCTAAAACTCACAGGTGTTTCATAGAGTAAAGTTACCTCTGGAGTGACACACACACACACACACACACACACACACACACACACACACACATAATAAAACACCTGTCCTCTGATCCGTTTTACCTGTCTCTGCTAGAGTCCCTGGCTCTGCCAGCTCGCAGATTTTCATTTTCTTCTTTTTCTTCTTTTCATCCTGTGGAGGAGAATGTGTGAGTGAGTAAATTTGGGTGCGTGACCCAGATAAGTCATGAAGAAGATGTAAATGTTGTTGTTTTGTTGCAAACACACATATTTCATAATTAGGACAGCAGCCATGAGACACACTCTACAAATCCTGTTTTACACAAGCGGGCCGTGACTGCGGTTCATCACGCCGTGACTCAACTTTCCTTCCTCTGCAGGAAAACACTGGCAAATAAACACGGCCTTTATTTAAAGTTCAGCCGAAAGTCAAAACTCTGTCTTCATCTACATGTTGTTCCAAACCCGTATGAATCTCTTTCTTTAATTGAATGCAAAAACAAGACGTTTAGCAGTATGAGCTGTTCTTCCAGAATATACAATGACTAGTGACTGTCCAGCTTAATAAATAAATAAATAAATAAATAAACAAAATAAAATAAAATCCCTATTCAACAAAATAAAATAAAAATATCCCTATCTACTAAATTAAAATAATAAAACAAAATAAAATACCTATCCACTAACTAAAATAAATTCCTATCCCTATTCATTCAAATAAAATAATAAAATAAAATAAAATAAAATATCCTATCAACTAAATTAAAATAATAAAACAAAATAAAATACCTATCCACTAACATAAAATAAATTCTTATCCCTATTCACTCAAATAAAATAATAAAATAAAATAAAATAAAATATGAAATATGAAATAAAATAAGGTAAAATATAAATCCCTATCCAGTAAAATAAAATAAAATATCAACTAAATTAAAATAATTAAACAAAATAAAATACCTATCCACTAACTAAAATAAATTCTTATCCCTATTCACTCAAATAAAATAATAAAATAAAATAAAATAAAATATGAAATATGAAATAAAATAAGGTAAAATAAAATCCTTATCCAATAAAATAAAATAAAAATATCAACAAAATAAAATAAAATACCAATCCACTAATTAATAGGTATTCTTATCCCTATTCATTAAAATAAAATAAAATAAAATAAAATAAAATAAAAAATCCCTATCAACTAAATTAAAATAATACAACAAAATAAAATGCCTATCCACTAACATAAAATAAATTCTTAACCCTATTCACTCAAATAAAAAAAAACTAAAAAATAAAAACCCATATCCAATAAAATAACGTAAAAGGAAAAAAAATAAACAAAATTCCCTATACAATAACAAATTCCCTGACAACTAATATAAAATAATAAAACAAAAGGAAATCCCTAGCCTCTGAAAAAAATAAAATAAATAAATAAAATAAAATACATCTCTATCCACTATTTTACTGCACAGAAAAAAGCACAAATATTCTGCTAAACAAATCCATTTGTTTTACACAGAAGAACAAAGTCATGAATTTGGAACAACATAAGCATGAAATGAAGGAAAGAAACCATTTTTTTCTCCATTTTTGGGAGGTGAATTATTTTGTCTAATCATCAGAGGAATGCAAATCAGACTAGAAACTGGTTAAACACTCTGTTCCTGTTTTTGCTTTAATGTTTCTTTCAAAAAACAATCAAGGCAAAGCTGAACTTCCCATATAACCGCAGGTGATGTGTGTGTTTATGAATGCTTAAAGCTGATTTGGTGAACTCTGTCGCTCTGATTGGCAGCGTTATAGAGCACAGGTGCATTCTGGGTTACGTTTAACATCAGAGAGTACAAATCTCTATGCTAAAACACAGCAGATTGTGGCAGTTTCAGCTCGACAGTACGTGTGAGAAATATAGATTGCCTAAGCAAACCGATTTGCATTTACTACAGTAATTCACAGCAAGGCAAAGCCATACTGTAAGTTTGTCATATGTGCACTGCTCACCTCACTGCTGTCACTGTCCGAGGATGAAGAGGATGATGATGATGATGATGATGATGATGAAGATGACGATGAAGAAGATGAGCTGAACTTCTGCGCAAGGAAGTGAAGGAGTTATTGCACAACCGAACACAAGCCTGCAAAAACTTGTCATAGATGCTTGTCATAGTTTTCTGTGGGTGTGTGCGTGTTTGTTCTGCGTTCTAGCCTTCTTCCCTAATTGCATAAGAAGAGAATTCTTCTCTCCAAATGCTGAAAAACACTTGTGAGGTCACGTATTTAGAAAATGGTCTAACAATCATGCTTTTCTTTTCTGTTTTGTACTTAAATGCATGTCCAGCATGCAATAAAACATTAGTCTGCATGTCAAATATCAGTTACATTTATGCATTTATTTCAAAGCTATATACAAAACAGGAACGAAAGGAAGTTGTCAAGATCTGCACAGTTCCTCCTCTAAAATTAATATGTAGTAAAAGGTTAATTTATTTACTCGTTAAGCTCTAATTACGCAGGTGGAATCTGCGGGATGCCACAGGGTTCGCTACTGGGCCCGTTCTTGTTTTGCAATTTAACTACCTTGCTTCTTTTCTTCTTCAGCTTTTTCTTCTTCTTCTTGTTTTTATCATCATCCTCACTGTCGGAGGAAGATGCAGAGCTGTCACATGACCAGGGATTGTTCTGGAGAGGAAGAAATGTGCGTTAATATACTTTCACAGGATGGAAATGGAAAGAGAAACCTGCGTCATTGTGAAGCATCTAAGTACTGAGCTTGATTAAACTTTCCTACCTTTCCATCTTTTACACCTGGAACTTTTGGATCGATGTCACACACGATCACGGAACAGGCCACGCCCCCTTCCTCCAGTTCACTCCTGCGCTCCGAGTCCGCAGCTGTTTAAAAAAATATTATATTAAAAACTGCAAATATAATTCATATTGTCACTAAACAGCTGCCTTTACAGGTGCAATCGTCAAATTAAATATTATATTTATATATTTATTGAAAAAATAACAATATATACATACTACCAGTCAAATGTTTTTGAACAGCAAGATTTTTTAAGTTTTTTAAAGATGTCTCTTCTGCTCACCAAGCCTGCATTTTTTAAAATCTAAAGTACAGCAAAAACAACAAAAATCTGAAATATATTTACTATTTAAAATAACTGCTTTCTATTTGAATATATTTTAAAATGTAATTTATTCTTGTGATCAAAGCTGAATTTTCAGCATCATTACTCCAGTCTTCAGTGCCACATGATCCTTCAGAAATCATTCTAATGATTTGCTTTTCAAGAAACAATTATTATTATTATTATTATTATTATTATTATTATTATTATTATCAATATTTAAAACACTTGAGTACATTTTTTTTTAGGATTCTTTGATGAGAAATAAAAAGTTTTTGTAGCATTATACACTACACCATTTAAAAGCTTGGAGTCAGTATATTATTTATTTATTTATTTATTTATTATTTATTTATTTATTTATTTTTGGGAAAGAAATTATAGAAATTAATACTTTTATTTAGCAAGGACGTTTTAAATTGATCAGAAGTGATGATTTGTAATGTTAAAAAAGATTTCTATTTCAGATAAGTGCTATTTTTTAAACTTTCTATTCATCAAAGAAAAAAAATCGTACTCAGCCGTTTCAACATAATAATAATAATAATAATAAATGTTTTTTGAGCAGCAAATCAGAATATTTTTATGATATATGACTGGAGTAATGATGCTAAAAATTCAGCTTTGGTCACAGGAATAAATTACATTTTTAAAAAATCTTCAAATAGAAAACAGTTATTTTAAATAGTGAATTTTGCTGTTTGCATCAAATAAATGCAGGCTTGGTGAGCAGAAGAGACTTCTTTAAAAAATAAACAAATAAAAAAAAAACTTTAAAAATCTTGACTGGCAGTGTACACATTAATACATATAATAAATATATTTTTAATTACAAGTTAATGTTCAAAATGTACATTTTCTTCCATGTCAATTTAAATTTAAATTTTGTAACAAGTCACAATTAAGATGAAAAACAACTAACAAAAATGTTTACATCACTACACATTTAAATAATATTCGGTCGCCACGTTGTAAATACTTCTAAATATAGATCAAACATTATTTAACATTTACAAAGAAAAAACTATAATTATAAATAAAATTTCAACTGTGTGCCAAAATAGAAATTACTTGACAACTAGCTTATATACTGTATATTGCTTATGAAAACTCTCAAGAGCTCAAACTCTCTCAGTGTAAATTAATAGTGTATAAAATCAATGTAGATCATTGTTTGAATAGTTGAATAAACTGAATACATGGTTTTATTTTTTATTATTGTAGTTATTTAAAAAAAAGAAAAACAAAAAAACGTTTGTTTGTCTACAAACATGAACAAAAGCACTACTCTATTACTCTTTTCTTTAGTTTCGTTTTGTCATTCGGTTGATTTGACACTGGCTTTTGCACAGATGAATTACCTGAAAGCTGCCTGGACTCCATCAGCTCGTCGGATGCGTCTGCGACTCTGCGCTCAGTTAACCGCAAACAGGTGCTTTTATATCTGGGGGGAGGGGCTTAAGCGCGACTTCCGCTATTCCGGCTCATGAATATTAATCAAACGTTAAAGTTCGCTCAGCGGCACTAACGAGACTGTTGAATAAACACGGTTTTATTAATATTAATAAACCTACGAGTCTGGACACTGCAAGAAAGCCTTTGCACCACGTTAGATCTATTACATATTTATGAAGTAAGCCTTGGAGAAACCCACACACAGGCAAGACCTGCTCTTCCTCATGTTTTAAAGCCGTTTGTCATTCGGTTTTAATACACTGATTAAACCCTTTCGATAGCACTTGATCTTACTTGTAAAAGTAGGGCTTGACGTTTCTCACGCCCTTCGTAAACACCAAGAGGGTGTGTGTTTGTCTCCTCTTGTAGTCTCCCTTCTGTCTGCCAACAAGTGTAAGAAGTTCAAAGCTGATTTGACAGTGATTGTAAGGTGTTTATACGTGTAAACCCGCCTGCAACACATTTTTAAATACATTTTTGTCATGCAAGGATAAATGGATGATAAGCCAATTCTGTCTAATATCACTTTTATTCTGGTGCTAAAACATTACAGATCATATTATGCAGAATTAAATCGTTTCTTAATAATTAAATTAATAATGAATAAAAATTAATTAATTTTTTATGTTGGATTTTTTTTATTTTAAATTAATAATAACTGTAGTAATACTAAAATAGTAGTATTAATAATAATAATAATAATAATAATAATAATAATAATAATAATAATAATAATTGTTGTTGTTATACAATAATTATTAACATTTTATTTTTTATTATATTTTATTACTTTTATTTATGATTTTTTTTTACTTTTTTACTTTATTTTTAGCTTAAAATAATAATAATAATAATAATAATAATAATAACAGCAGTTATTTTTTTAGCTTAAAATTAATAATAATAATAATATACTTGTTTTTGTTATATGTTTATAGCTTAAAAACAGCAGTTATTTTTTGTTGTTTTTTTTATTTAGCATATTTTTAGCTTTAAAAATATTAATAATAACAGCAAGAACAACTATCGTTTTGTTTTTCTTGTCATGTCATTTTTTATGTTGAATATTTTAGTTTAAATTAATAATAATTGTAATAGTAGTACTAGTAATAATAATATAATACTTGTTGTTGTTATATAATAATTATTAACATCAACATTTTATTTTTTATTATATTGTATTACTTTATTTATTATTATTATTATTAATAATAATATATTTTGTTTACATATAAACAATAAAACCTAACATAAATTAATAACATTATTATTAATTTATTTATTGTGTTTTTTGTATTTTTTTTGTTTTTGCTATATTATTTATTGCTTAAGCATTTTATATTTTTTAGTATATTGTTGATAGCTTTAAAACAACAACAAAAACAATAATTTCATCATATTATTTCACTAATCTCTTTATATAAGTAGACCGAAATGTCTTGAAAAGCTCATCACATTGCATTGCATTATATATATGTAACAGGTCTCCTGGTTCTCTAGGTGTGCAGTAATATATGTCATATTGGGGTCAGTATTCATATTATATACTGTACATATAGTATGTTCTGCTATTGTTAGCCAGAGAAGACGCTCCAGTGAAGACAGAGGCAAGGAAGCTCCTGTTTTTAGCTGACACTGAAAAGTGTCTCGTGAGGCTCCTCCTGCGGCATTCTGGGAATGAAATATCATGCTGAGATATCCTGTATCAGGTATTGTTCTTAAACGCTTCCCCATGATCCTTTCCAAGAGCTGATGAGTGGATTACCTCTTCATTTCTTTCTCTGTGAGAACCTGAGTTTCCAGAAACCAGCGCTCTGTCGTTTCCATTCATTCACGCGGATCGGTGCAGGTTATCAGGTTAGTTCTGCTTAATCAGGACAGACTAGAGAGCAGAGACGTGTGAAGAGCCGCGAGGGACAATAAAACACACTGGTGTGTTGTGCTTTACTGTGGCTGTGTGCTTGATTATAAAAACAAGTCTTTGTGATTATGTACTAAAATACACTAGTAGGGTTGGGCAATGTAATAATAATAATAGTAATAATAATAATACTTATTATTATTATTATTATTATTTAATTGAAATATATATAGACACATACACATATAAACATACTAATAAAATAAAAACCATTATTCAATAATAATAATAATACAAATTTAGTTATAAAAAATAGAAACCATTACTCAATAATGATAATAATAATAATAGTAATTATTATTATTATTATAATTATAATAATTATAATAATCACAAATTATTATCTTTATTAAAAATATATAGTCACATATTATTATATTTTTAATATAAAAAATAATAAGAAAATACAAATAAAAACCATTACTCAATAATATTTTTAGTTATAAAACTATAAACCATTTTCAATAATAATAGTAGTAATAAGAATAATTATTATTATTATGATTAATATTATTATCTATTAAAAATATATAGTTACATATTATTCTTATATTTTTAATATAAAAAACAAAAATTAAATAACAATAAAAGCCATTACTCAATAATAATAATAATAATATTTTTAGTTATAAAACTACAAACCATTTCTCAATAACAACAACAACAATAATAATAATAATAATAATAATAATAATAATAATAGTAACATTTTTTTATAGTAATAATAATCACTACCATTATATTTATTAAAAATATATAGTCACATATTATTATTATATTTTTAATATAAAAAACCAAAATTAAATGTCAATAAAAGCCATTACTCAATAATAATAACAACAACAACAATATTTTAGTTATAAAAATATAAACCATTACTTAATAATAATAATTATAATAATCACTACCATTATATTTATTAAAAATATATAAAGTCACATATTATATTTTTAATATATAAAAAAGAAGAAAATACAAATAAAAATAAAACCATTACTCAATAATAATATTTTTAGCCATAAAACTATAAGACTCAATACTCAATAATAAACATTGGTATTATAATTATTATTATTAAATAATTATAAATAGTTATTATATTTTTAAGCTACAAAAACAACAATAATATTTAATATAATATTATATATATTTTTACAATGAATATGGTTGTCATTCTTTTTTTTTTTTAACAAATTCTTATTACTATTATAGTGTATTTTTTATTGCTTATGGCTTATAATTAAAATTTCATCATATTATCTCATATAATCTTTATATACAGTGGTCTGAAATGCCTTGCAAAGGGTGCCACGTCTCGCATTGCATTCTGGGAGTGCTAACTAGAAGTGCAGCCCCGATGGCCTGATTACATGCTGTGCGGGTAGGCAGCAGCTCTGAGACGAGCGTGAGGTTGACGTGTGTGTGTGTGCTGAGATGCGCTGTATTCCCAGCCCGTCTCTCCACATGTTCTCCGGCAGCAGGTACGGCGGCCACCTCACAGCTGAAGGATGCGGGGCGGTTGCCAAGGGAACAGATGTTGGGAACAACTGCACACACAGCTGGACGGAACACGACGCGTGCTGCGACGAAAAGAGGGAGGGATTTAGATGAGCATATGTGTGTGTGTGTGTGTGTGACACGAATCTCTCAACAGAAACAAACGACTGTGGAATTCTGAATGAGGATCAATGAGATTATGCTGTCAGATCACGCCAGCACATCATCACAGCCCAGAAATCATACAAGACACACTCTGTGTGTGTGTGTGTGTGTGTGTGTGTGTGTGTGTGTGAGGGAGGGAGGACAAAAGCTGTTTACATATACACTACCGTTCAAAAGTTTGGGGTAAGTAAGACTTGTAATAGTCTTTAAAGTAGTCTCTTATGCTCATCAATGCTGCATTTATTTGATTAAAAATATAGAAAAAAAAACAGTAATATTGCAAAATGTTTTTACAATATAAAATAATGTTTTTTATTTTAACATACTTTAAAATAGAATTTATTCCTGTGATGAAAAGCTGAATTTTTATCAGCTGTTACTCCAGTCTTAAGTGTCACATGATCCTTCAGAAATCATTCTAATATGCGGATTTATTATTAGAATGATCAATGTTGGATAATATCAACAGTTGTGCTGCCAAATATTTTTTGGAACCTGTAATTTTTTTTTTCAGGATTCTTTCATAAATAACAAGTTTAAAAAGTACAGTGTTTATTCAAAATAGAAATATTTTATAACAATGTAAATTATTTATTATTAACTTTTAATAAACTTTTCATTATTAATTTAATACATCCTTGGTGAATAAAAGTATTAATTTCTTAAAAAAAAAAACAAAAAACAATAAAAATGTACTGACCCCAAACTTTTGAACGGTAGTGTAAGTTGCAACTTAAATTTATGCAAAATGTCACACAGTTTGTCAGTAAAGCAGCGTTTCTGTCCCATGTGTTCAAAAGAACAGAATCATCACTTCTGGGAAACTTTCACACCATATCTATACATACATTTGCTAAATGCACTTTCATTGGATGTACATTTTTTTTTATTAAATAAATGTATCCACATCAAGTGAACATATGCATTTCTTGCACATTTTATTCATGTCTATTCAACCATATATGCCAAAATGTGCATAAAAATGCATGAAACACGTACTGCTGTTATTTTTATTAATGTATTTTCTGTTTGTTTTCCATTTTCTTTTAAATGTTAGTCTTAAAATTTGTAATTTCTAGTATTTAAAAAAAAAATTTTTTAGTTTAGTTTGTTATTTTAGTACTTTTATCAAGCTCATGTAAACATCCATTTCCTATGCAGATTTTCCCATTTTTTTGCATTAAAAAAATAAATGGATTTTATTGTTGTTAACGTTTTTATTTAACTTAGTTTTAGAAATTTCATTAATAAAATTGCTGAAAATGTAGTCATTTTCATTAATAACCACTAATTTAGTAATTTAGTTTTTTAAAAATGTTAGAAATTAGTTTTTATTTTTATGTTTTACATTTTCTTTCTAATTGTTAATATTTTTAAGTTTAGTAATTTTTAAAATGTCTATTTATTTATTTTATTTCTGTTTATTATTAGTTATTTTAGTATTTCATATATATATATATATATGTATATATATATATATATATATATATATATATATATATAGTATAGATAGATAGATAGATAGACAGATAGATAGATATAGTTTTTTTGTTAATATTTTAAACAAACTTATTTTTACATTTTATATTTTCTTTCATTTTAGTTGTAATCGTTTCAAATTATGTCATTTTTATTTATTTTAGTTAAGGTATTTTCTGTTTTAGTTATTTTAATACATCAAATTTAGGCACAAATTTAAATGTTTAGTTTTAGGAATGTTTAAAATTCGCCTATTTATTTTTGTATTTATTTTAAATTAAGTTTTGGTTTTGTTATTTTTTGTTTTATTTTAATAATTCACATTTAAATGAAAATTAGAAATGCTGCTTCTGTAAAGTAAAAATAATAAATTGCTAATTTCTAAAACTTTAACTTTACTTTTAGCAATTTGCTACATGAAATGTGTTTTATAAATGTTAAAAATAATATAAATATTTATTTTGTGTTAATTTCTGTTTTAGTTAATTTAACGCATCAAATTTAGTTTAGTTTAGGTTATTTTAAACTTTATCCAACATGCATTTCTTATGCACATTTTTCCTCACTATATATCACAAAATTTACATTAAAAATACACAGATAGCTATTTTAGTATTAATATTAAGAATTAGTTTTTATTTAGTTTTATATAGTTTTCCATTTTCTTCTAATTTTTAATCTTTTTAAGTTTGAGTCATTTTTTAAAATGTCTATTTATTTATTTATTTAATTTCAGTTTTAGCTATTTTAGTATTTCAACTCTATACTCTATTAATCCACCTCAAGTAAATACATGCATTTCTTATGCACATGATATGCACAACTATATATCCCAAAATTTGCATATACACATTTTTAAAATGTTAGTATTTTTAATATAGTAGTAGTTTTTTGTTAATATTTTAAAATAACATTTATTTTTACATTTTCTATTTTCTTTTTAATTTCAGTTTTCATTTTACCTTTTAAAATAGGTAATTTTTATGTTTTAATTTAGTTTAGTTAAGCAAAAATGTAAAATGTTTAGTTTTAGTAATGTTGAAAATATGCCTATTTAGTTTTGTTGGATTTAGTTTAGTTTTGTTATTTTTTATTTTAATAATTCACATTTAAATAAAAGTTAAAAATGCCGCTTCTGTAAAGTAAAACTGATTAATGACTAATTACTAAAACTTTAATTTTAGTTTTAGTAATTATTAAAATATGCTACATAAAATATGCTTTAGAAATGTTAAAAATAATACATTCATATAATATTAAATAATAAATATTTATAAATTGTGTTAATTTCTGTTTTAGTTATTTTAACACTTTAAATTTAGCTTAGTTTAGGTTATTAATATTTTGTTTTTACATTTTCTATTTTCTCTTTAATTTTAGCTTTAATAATTTTCAAAATAGGTTAACTTGTTTTGCTCATTTTATTATAGTTTTAGTTTAGGTATTTTCTATTTTAATACTTCAGATTTAAGCAAACATTTTAAATGTTGCCTTCACAACTACCTGAAACTGTACTGAATTACTAATTACTAAAAGTTTAATTTTCGTAATTTTTAAAATATGCCTATTTAGTTTTGTATTCATTTTTATTTTAGTTTTAGTTTTGTTATTATTTGTTTTATTTTAATACTTAAAATTTAAATTAAAAATTTGAAATGCTGCTTCCGTTAAAGTACTAAATTACTAATTACTAAAAGTTTAATTGTAGTTTTAGTAAGTTTTTAAATATGCATATTTATTTTGTATTCATTTCTGTTTTAGTTATTTTAATACTTCAAATATAAACCTGTAAATGTTTCTAAGTAAAACTAATAAATTACAAATCACTAAAACTTTAATTTTATGAAATTTTTTAATTCATTTTGTAATTAATTTCAATTTTAGTTAATACATCAAATTTAAATGAAAATGAAAAATGTTGCCTTGAAACTGAAAATAAAATAATTGTACTTTTTTTTATATTTAATTTTATTTGAGTTAACTTTTTAAAATGTTGTTTAATAGTTTAGTTTTCGTTAACAATAGCAACACTGGCGAATGGAGACCTGGCTTCACTTTCGGTGTCAATCTGTGCATTACTGGTGTTATTGCAAAGTGTTTTCTGATGTTTTGCAAATCAAGCATCAGTCTTGTCAGTGCTCATACTCAATTACCCAACTGAAAAGCATAATAAAATGTAGTTCTGCTCAGGAAAGCAGCGCTCACATTCTCCTCAGACAGTGTAGAGATGTGTTTGTCTCTGCTGTGCTTCAGTATGTCAGTGTCGCTCCTAATGGGTCGCCTGACGTCTCTGTCCTCCTCTGCGGCGAGGGCTGACAGACAGATGGAGACGGGACGTGGTCGTGTAGCTCTGTGTGTCTGTCAGCTTTAGTGTCTGTAACCCTAAAAGAGAGAGTACAGTATACGGCTCTTCGGGAACAGCTGCTCGGGCGACATGACGGTGCTAAAGTGCTGATTAAATGCAGCTCTTTCCATCTGCTCAGAGTTTCATCTGGATGAAACAATCTCATTTTCTCAACAAGATTTATGGCATATCTGTCTTTATTGTTTCATTTTCTCTTATAATAAAAAACAGCTTTTTATTAAAATTTTTTACCCTCTCTTTAAGTTTACTGCAGGGGGAGCTAGAGTTGACCTCAAATGTCATTGTTATTATAGCGTATACTTGTTTATAGCTTAAAATATCAACAACAACAAATATTATTAATGTAGATGTTGTCATTTTATTTTAATAAAATAATAATAATAATAATAACAACAACAACACATGTTACTAATGTAGTTGCTGTTATTTTATATATTTTAATGAGCATTTTTTTGGCATATTATGTTATTATTATATGTATTTTATTGTTTATAACATAAAAACTATTAATGTAGCTGTCATTTTATTTTTTGAATAATAATAATAATAATAATAATAATAATAATAACAAATATTATTAATGTAGCTGTCATTTTATATATTTTTAGTCATTTTATATTTTTTTAGCATATTATTGTTGCTAATATTTGTTATAGTGTATTATTATTGTTTATAGATTTAAAAAAAAATAATTACACATATTATTAATGTAGTTGTTATTTTAGATATTTTAATGAGCATTTTTGTTGCTATTATTTTTATTATAGTGTGTTGTTTATAGCTTAAAATAATAAGACAACAAAATATAACAACAAATATTATTAATTTAGTTGTTGTCATTTTATTTTTTAACAACAACAACTATAAGAAGAAGAATAAGAATTATTATTATTATTATTACAAATATTATTAGTGTAGTTGTTGTCATTTTATATATTTTAATAAGCATTGTTAGAATATTATTGTTGCTATTATTTGTGTTATTATAGTGTATTATTATTGTTTATAAATTGTAAACAATAATAATACTTACAAATATTATTAATGTAGTTGTTTTGTTATTTTATATATTTTAATGAGCATTTTTTGGCATATTTTTGTTGCTATTATTTCTATCATTATACTGTATTTTATTGTTTACAATTTAAAATATTATTATTATTATTATTATTATTATCATCATTATTAATAAAGATAATAATAATTACAAATATTATGAATATAGTTTTTGTTATTTTAGATATTTTAATGAGCATTTTTTTACATTTTTGTTGCTATTATTTCTATTATTATACTGTATTTTATTGTTTATAGCTTAAAATATTATTATTATGATTAATAATAATAATAATAATAATAATAACAAATATTATTAATGTAGTTGTTGTCATTTTAGATATTTTTTAATGAACATTTTAGCATATTTTTATGGCTATTATTATGACTATAGCTTAAAAAAATAATAAAAATAGTATCATTTTATGAAATTAAAAAATATGCTATAATAACAAAATAATTTATATTTTGTTGATGATGATGTCCTTCTATAGCATATATAGTCATAGTTTTTTTGTGTATTTTTAAGTTAAAATACGAATATGAATTGCTATTGTTATTATAGCATATTTTTATTGTTTATAGCTCAAAATAATAATAATAATAGCAATAATTTTTGTTATTATTTTATACAAATATTTTTTTTTGCAGTTGCTGTCATGATTATATAATATTTTTATTTATTTTATTTTTTTACTTTTTTAACTTTAATTATTATTGTTGCTATTATTTTTTTATTATATAACAATATATTAAATAGTATTATTGAATTTTAATTGTTTATAGCCTAAAATACTATTGTATGGCAAGATTCCCTTCAAACTTTTAATTTTATTAATTAGCTAATCTAGTTTCCAAAGTCTTACTGCTCATTGTTTTCAGTGTGTGTTTGTGTTTTAGTGGACTTTTATTTCCCGCTCTATCATTTGTGTCATTCATTTGCGTATGTATTCATTGATTCATGTCTTTATGGAGAGTTTACAAACCATTAGCCATTTCCAGACAGTAGGGTTTGACAGATTTGTTGTAAATGGCTGTTCTCTGTGTTTTCTGCCTGTTTGTAGCTGATAATCGGATGGTTTGTTGAACCTGTTATCAATGTGACAGAGCAATAGGAGAAATCCTGCCTACAGCTCGTCCCGGAGCGCACACAAATCACTGCATTTGTCTGCTGAATCTCTGAAGTGTGATTGTTATTTGTACAAGTGTCATATTGATGTTCCTCCAGTCCTTCTGGACACAGAGGAATAATGCAGCTTTTTACCAAATTTTTACTAAGTAACTACTATGTACTGTTAAATTTGGATATGCATTATGGTACTATCATGCATTTTTGCATATGTACCATGGTATTATTTTAAGGGTGGAACATGCTCATCTGCTTGGTACAGAAAGGGTTATTTAGTATCAGATACTAGTTTTTAATAATATTTTAAAACAATATTAATATTAATAATTGGCATTATTATTATTAATATTATTAATCATATTAATATTATCAATTAATAATCATTTCAATTTATTTTGTATATTTTGTTTTCATTTTAATTTTAGTTAAAAAAATTTTTGCTGTGTTTTTGTAAATGTTATTGTAGTTTTAGTATTTTTCTATTTTATGTTTCATCTCAAACTAAATGAAAATGTGAAATAGATTAAAGTTTTTACATTTTATTTTATGTCAGTTAAAGTTTAGTTCATTTCAAGAAACAAAAATTGTTTTATGATTTTAGTTAACTCTAATAACCCTGCTGAACATAAAACTACAAAGTAACTGTCAGAACATTTGAGAAAAAAAAACTATACTGTCAATATAGAGCACAGTCTTTATTTTAATTTTATTTAGCGTATTTAGCAAACAAAATTGTATTTTCTTTTCTTTACAACATTTTTTTTACAGTATATATTTTTGAAATTAGACTCACTTATATTCATGTATTAAATTAAGACAAAGGAAACGTGAATAACTTTATTTCGGTACAGAAATGAACAAAAACTGAAAAATAATTGTTAGGCATTTTTGTTAGAAATTGTATTTTTGGCATTATATATCATAAATGTATTTTTATATAGCTTTTTTTGCTTAAAATAATACAAGTAATCGTTGCTGTTCTTCTTCATATTATTAGAATTTATATTATAATAAACAACAACAACTTTATTAAAATAATATTTTTTACTAGAATAATTTTATTGTTTTTATTATTTATAATTTTATAAATAATTTCTGTACCAAAATGAATTAATTAAAATAATAATAATAATAATAATAATAATAATAATAATAATAATAATAATAATAATAATAATAACAATTATTATTATTATTATTGTGAGACCATTCAAGAAAAAGTATAAAAAACTCCCTGTGAGGGGATTACTTTTTTTAAAAAAAGGAAATGTGAATAACTTCATTTTGGTACATTAATAAGCATTAAAAACATTAATTAAAAAAACAAAAAAAACAAAAAACAAACAAACAAAACAAAAAAAAAAAAAAAAAAAAAATCACAAAATAATTGTAAGACAATTAAAACAAAGTATAACAAATTAGGAAAAAGGAAATATGATTTTGGTACAGAAATAAGCATTAAAAAATTTATAAAAAAAAAAAAAAGAAACAGAAAATAATTGTAAGACCATTCAAGAAAAAGTATAACAAATTACGAAAAAGGAAACATGATTTTGGTACAGAAATAAGCATTAAAAAATTAATTAAAAAAAAAAAAAAGAAACAGAAAATAATTGTGAGACCATTCAAGAAAAAATATAACAAATTACGAAAAAAGGAAACATGATTTTGGTACAGAAATAAGCATTAAAAAAAAAAAAAAACCATAAAAACCAGAAAATTATTGTGAGACCATTCAAGAAAAAGTATAACATATTACAAAAAAGGAAACATGATTTTGGAACAGGAATAAGCATTAAAAAATTATTAAAAAATAAATAAAAAAAACAAAATAATTGTGAGACCATTCAAGAAAAAGTATAACAAATTACGAAAAAGGAAACATGATTTTGGAACAGGAATAAGCATTAAAAAATTATTAAAAAATAAATAAATAAAACAAAATAATTGTGAGACCATTCAAGAAAAAGTATAACAAATTACGAAAAAGGAAACATGATTTTGGTACAGAAATAAGCATTAAAATAAATAAATAAATAAATAAATAAAAACCAGAAAATTATTGTGAGACCATTCAAGAAAAAGTATAACATATTACGAAAAAAGGAAACATGATTTTGGAACAGGAATAAGCATTAAAAAATTATTAAAAAATAAATAAATAAAACAAAATAATTGTGAGACCATTCAAGAAAAAGTATAACAAATTCCGAACATGATTTTGGTACAGAAATAAGCATTGAAAAATTATTTAAAAAAAAAAAAAAAAAAAAAAGATTGACAAAATGATTGTAAGACCATTCAAGAAAAAGTATAACAAATTACAAAAAGGAAACATGATTTTGGTACAGAAATAAGCATTAAAATAAATAAATAAATAAATAAAAACCAGAAAATTATTGTGAGACCATTCAAGAAAAAGTTTAACAAATTACAAAAAAGGAAACATGATTTTGGTACAGAGATAAGCATTAAAATAAATAAATAAATAAATAAAAACCAGAAAATTATTGTGAGACCATTCAAGAAAAAGTATAACAAATTACAAAAAAGGAAACATGATTTTGGTACAGAGATAAGCATTAAAAAATTAAAAAAATAAATAGATAAATCACAAAATAATTGCGAGAGCATTCAAGAAAAATTATAACAAATTCCCTGTATTAAAACAAACAAACAAACAAAAAAATAATAATAAAAAAATCACATGTGAACAAGCTTATACACAAAAAAATACCTGCGTTGGTCCAGACGGAGGCGCTGTTGAGGCGCAGATGAGTCGCGAGCGGCAGCAGGGAGGAGCTCCGCGTCTGGGCGAGATGACCTTGATAAAGCCAAGAGTGAACGAGAAGGAGGCTGAAAGGAGGGGGAGCCTGCGGTGCGAGAGACATAATCCAGCTCAGAATTGAACATATCGATTGAGAGAGAGAGAGAGAGAGAGAGAGAGAGAGAGAGAGAGAGAGAGAGAGAGGGATAGCAAAGCTTGTGTTTTAGTCAATGGAAACATGATTCTCTTCCGCATAACACCACGCCCATGTCAGGACGCGCGTTCAGCCTCCTGCATCTGATTCTGATTGCAAACATCAGAACAAGCAGATAAAACCTCCTGATCCTCACACATGCATATGAGCTCGGATAATTAATGTGCGCAACCTTTCCAAACAATACCGTTAATAAACACTGAGGGGAATTCGGCAAGAATGAATTGTGTTCACTGATGGCGCTTGACTGGATTGAATTGTGCAAATCAGGTAACGGTGGAAAAAACATCCACAAATTAGTTTGAAATGACCTGATAGAGTCACACAGGCCTAACAGCGACTTCATGATTCAATTAATGCGAACCCACCTTTAATAATCACGTACATTTAATGAAACACGAATCACATTTATATCTCTGTACATATACAATGCAAATTAAAGTTTATTTTAAATATTTAGATTTAATATATTTAGTAATACTTTATATGAAATTTAAGAATAATTTGAGTTTCTTTAAAGTAATTTTTTATGGTTTTACTTTGAGTTAACTATAATAACCCTGACTCAACTAGAAATCACATTACATAAATCATGTAAATAACACAATTGTATTTTTACTTAATTTTATTTAATAATACTTCATTAATATTTATGATTATTATAATTACTAATATATTTAATAATGCTATTTAGTTAGACTGAAAATTATAAATACAGTAAGTTTTAGAATAAATATTTTATTTCATTTTATATTAATTAATGCTTATTTTATTTTAAGTAATACATTTATGGTTTTACTATAATAACCCTGATTCAACTAGGAATTACATTACATGAATCATGTAAATAACATTAAATATTATAATTTTATTTAATTAATTATTAAATTAATATTTATTTTAATTAACATTTATTATTATTATTATTATTATTATTATTATTAATGCTTAATATTTAGTTAAATGAAATGTATAAATAAAATACGTTTTAGTTTTTAATTTAATTGTTAATCAACACTTATTTTATGTCAAGCAATACTTTTATAGTTTTAGTTACAATGTAGTTATAAGCCTGATTCAACTAGGAATTACATTACATCATGTCACAATCAGGTCAATAACCTTAAATTGTATCATTTTATTTAATTAATTATTAAATTAATGTTAAATTTGAATTAACATTTATTATTAATATTTAGTTAATCTGAAATGTATAAATTAAATATGTTTTAGTGTGTGTGTGTGTGTGTGTGTGTGTGTGTGTGTGTGTGTGTGTGTGTGTGTATATATATATATATATATATACTTAATTTATGTCAAGTAATATTTTTATGATTTAATTTTAGTTACTGTTTAGTTACTAAAAATAACCCTGTTTCAACTAGGAATTACATTACATGAATGTAAATAACATGAAATATTATAATTTTATTTAATTAATTATAAAATTATATTTTAATAACAACAATAATAATAATAATAATAATAATAATAATAATAATAATAATTATTATTATTATATTTAATAACACTTAAATTATTTTATATTATTAAACACTTATTTTATGTCAAGTAATACTTTTATAGGTTAATAGATTTTAGTTTTGATTACTGTTTAGTTACTAAAATAATCATGTTTCAGCTAGGCATTACATTACATGAAATATAATAATTTTATTTAAACTATGTAAATAATTTAATTTAATTATAAAATTATATATTTTTATATTGTTATTATTATTATTATTATTATTATTATTATTATATTTAATAACACTTGACATTTAGTTAGACTAAAATTTATAAATAAATTAAGTCTTAGTTTTTATATTTTGTCAATTAACATTTATTTTATATGAAATAATAAAATGTTTTTATGATTTTAGTTTTTGCTTTTTTTTAGTTTAAAAACCCTGATTTAACTAGGAATTACATGACATGAAATATTTTATTTGAACTATGTAAATAACATTAAATATTCTAATTTGATTAATTATTATATTAATTATATTTTTAAAATTATTATTATTATTATATTTAATAACACTTGACATTTAGTTGACATTTAGACTGAAATTTTTAAATAAATTAAGTCTTAGTTTTTATATTTTATGTCAATTAACATTTGTTTTATATGAAATTAAACCTTTATGATTTTAGTTTTTGCTTTTTAGTTTTTTTTTTAGTTTAACTAATAACCCTAATTCAACTAGGAATTACATTACATGAACCACGTAAATAGCATAAAATATGATACATTATAATTTATTATTATTAATAATAATAATAATAAATATATGTAGTCATATTTAGTAAGTCTGATATTACTACACTATTTCTTTTTCTAAATGACAGAAATTACTGTATTAATTAATATTTTTTGCAAGATGCAAGAGTGCTAATAAATTATTGCATCACTTCATAAATATTATGCATATTAGAATAATGAAAGAAAAATTCTGCAAACTTCTGTAACATGCAAGAAATAAATGTTTTGGTCATGCAACCTTTATTAAATCTATGCATTTAAATGCTTGCATGCATTTAAAAAAAGCAGTCTGTTTTTCTGTGTTATAAATATTGCACTTATAAATGAATAAGCTGTGTTTTCAAATACAGTACAGTTTAGTTAAAGCTCCAATAAAAGAGCTTCCTCCTGTGCATATAACTGGACCGCAGCGCAGCGAAACGACGGGTTTCACCCGTTACAGCACCTTTGCTGAAGGATCACTGGAGGTGTCGAGGGTAATTAGGTACGTCGGACACAGTCCATTGATTAGACTTAATGACTGACACCGAATGACATTCCAGTAATCAGCACAGGAACCTTCCAGTAACCTGCGAGGTCGCGGCTCTAACTGCTGAGTCTGTCTTCTCTCTCCTCGGGCGATTCGGCGGCCTCTTTTCTCCAGATCTCTGTTTGATCCGCTCGCGCTGAACTTTGACACGCTTCGCTTTCTAGAGAGTGTGAACACATTGATTTTTATAACTCTCAGAAACCGAACAATGAGTGTGCTTCTTCATCAAATTTGTAGAAATGTGTCATTCCATCACTTGCTCTACCACTGCAGTGAATGGGTGCCGTCAGAATGAGAGTCCAAACAGCTGTGAAAAGCTCAAGCGCTATCAGTGAACACATTTCTGGCCTGAATCGTGATAGGAAGATAAAATATTTTATTTTAATTTATTTTATTTTATTTTTTATTTTAATTATTGCTTTTTTATTTCAAGTAATACTTTTATGGTTTTAGTTTTAGTTACTATTTAGTAACTATAATAACCCTGTTTCAACTAGGAATTACATGACATGAATCAGGTAAATAGCATTAAATATTATAATTTCACTGGATTAATTATTAAATTATATTTTAATTTGAATTAATAATTATTATTAATACTTAGTTTTATGGAAATTTATAAATGAAATCTTTTTTTATATTTTTTTTATTTTAATTAACATTTATTTTGTATCAAAATATTTTTATGCCTTTAGTTTTTGTTATTTTTTAGTTTTAGCTATTTTTGTTTGGTTTTAGTTTAACTATAATAACGCTGATTCAACTAGGAATTACATGACATGAATCTTGTAAATAACTTACAATATTATACATTTAATTAATATTTAAAATAATATTTATAATTATCAATACATTTAACAATACTTAATATTCAGTTAGACTGACATTTATAAATACAAAACATTTAGTTTTTTTTTTTTTTTTAAATACGTTTAACTTTATTTTATATGAATTAGGACTTTTTTATTTCAAATAATACTGTTATGGTTTTAGTTTTATTTACTATAATAACCCTGATTCAACTTGGAATGAAATTACATGAATCATGTAATAACATTAAATATGATAATTTTATTTGATTAATTATTAAAGCATATTTTATTTAATATTATTTATTATTATTATTATTATTATTATTATTATATTTAATGACACATAATAGTTTTATGGAAATTTATAAATGAAATCATTTTTTAATATTTTATTTTATTTTAATTAACATTTATTTTATATCAAAATATTTTTATGCTTTTAGTTTTTGCCATTTTTGTTTGGTTTTAGTTTAACTATAATAATGCTGATTTAACTAGGATTGATTTAATTACATGACATGAATCTTGTAAATAACTTACAACATTACACATTTAATTAATATTTATAATAATATTTATAATTATTAATATATTTAACAATACTCAATATTCAGACTGACATTTATAAATAAAAAAATGTTTTTTTTTGTTTTTTTTTTAACTTACTTTATTTTATATTAATTTGCACTTTTTTATTTCAAATAATACTGTTATGGTTTCAGTTTTATTTACTATAATAACCCTGATTCAACTAGAAATGAAATTACATGAATCATGTAAATAGCATTAAATATGATAATTTATTTGATTAATTATTAAAGCATATTTTATTTAATATTATTTATTATTATTATTATTATTATTATTATTATTATTATATTTAATGACACATAATAGTTTTATGGAAATTTATAAATGAAATCATTTTTTAATATTTTATTTTATTTTAATTAACATTTATTTTATATCAAAATATTTTTATGCTTTTAGTTTTTGCCATTTTTGTTTGGTTTTAGTTTAACTATAATAATGCTGATTTAACTAGGATTGATTTAATTACATGACATGAATCTTGTAAATAACTTACAACATTACACATTTAATTAATATTTATAATAATATTTATAATTATTAATATATTTAACAATACTCAATATTCAGACTGACATTTATAAATAAAAAAATGTCGTTGTTTTTTTTTTTTTAAACTTACTTTATTTTATATTAATTTGCACTTTTTTATTTCAAATAATACTGTTATGGTTTCAGTTTTATTTACTATAATAACCCTGATTCAACTAGAAATGAAATTACATGAATCATGTAAATAACATTAAATATTATAATTTATTTAATTAATTATTAAAGTATATTTTTTATTAATATTTATTGTTGTTATTATTATTTTTATCATATTAACACTTAATACTAAATGTATAAATGTAATAATTTTAAAATACTTTATTACATTTCAATTAACATTTATTAATAAAATGTTTTTATGCTTTTAGTCTTAATTATTTTTTGTTTGGTTTTAGTTTAACTATAACAACCCTGTTATAACTAGGAATTATGTGAATAACTAGCTGGATTATACATTTAATGAATATTTATAATAATATTATTAATTATTAAAACATTTAACAGGTTTTATTTTTCTTACATATTTTATTTCATTTTATATTAATTAACGCTTTTTTATTTCAAGTAATACTTTTATGGTTTTAGTTTTAATTACTATTTGCTTACTATAACAACCCTGATTCAACTAGGAATTACATGACGTGAATCATGTAAATAAAATTAAATATTATACTTTTATTTGATTAATTATTAAAGTATTTTAATTAATATTTATTATTATTATTTTTAATAACACAATATTTAAACTGAAATGTATATAAAAAAAAAATTTGCCTTAGTTTTTATATTTAAAACCGCTGTCAGAGGAGAAGAAAGGAGAGGGGAAGAAACTGAAGCAAGAAGAGAGCGGTGCATATGAACTGCCAAAAAGCGTTTGTTTACCTGCCGCCAGGCTGCTCTGATCCGTCCGCCGCGTTTCTCCTGTGCCAGACCCAGACAGCGGCGGGCAAACAGATGCCAAAGCGCTTCTACAACAAACAGATCAAACACACACAGCAGCAGCTCCTCACTGGATGAACGATTCACTGTATTCATTCTCATCAGGATTTACCTCAGCGCTTCAATCCACACACCGATGCCGTAACCTGTTTTGAATACAATGAAATTGTTATATTTATTTATATAAGAAAGGAAGGATTTGAATGAATCAGAAAAAGAAAGAAAAACAGTAAAATAACTAGAATTTGTTGTAGGCCGAGTAACGCATGTTAACTACATGCAAGTGACTTTTTTCCTTTACTGCTTACATTCACTCTTAATGTTATGATTAATTTGCTGAAATGGCTTCTATAACATTTCTTGTCTTGTCAGTGCTATTTTAGTTCTATTCACATACTATTACAGTTTTTATTACATTTATCATAATTTTGATATTGTTATTTTTACGTTTAATATATTGAATTAGCTTTTATTTTTAGATTTTAAATCCATTTTAATTTTAGTTAAAATGTGATTAATTCTGATGTATCTTTTGCTTTTTTGTTAATATTTTTTTAATTTCTATAAAGTTTTTATTTATTTTTCATTTATTTTTTTTTATTATTTATTTATTCACTTAAGTACAGATTAAACTAAATGAAAATGCAAAATGTTTATTTTATCTTATTTCATGGCTTTAGTTTGAGTTAACTAACCATGATTAATCTAGGAATTACATCATTTATATAACAAAAGTTATATTATATATTACAATTTTTCTATGATTATTATTATTATTATGATGATTATTAAATTAATTCAGATTTTAAAAATGTAACTAATTTATTAATTTATATTCATAATAATTCTAATAATCATTAATATATTTAATAATACTTAATATTTAGTTAGACTGAAATTTATAAATGTTTTAGTTTTTTTATAATTTTAAATAATTAATTAATTAATTCAATAAAATTAGTACTAGATTATTTTTTTATTACATTTTTATTAAAAACAATTTTATATTATTATTGTTACATGAATCACATTAAATGATAGCGTTATTCACATAAAAGTTATATTATATATTATTTTATTATTATTAAATTAATTCAGATGTCAAAATTGTAACTAATTAATTTTACATAAAATTAATATTAATTCATATTCATATTAATTAATATTTACTATTATAATTACTAGTATATTAAATAATACTTAATATTCAGTTAGACTGAAATCTGAAGGTTTTTTTATAATTTAGAATTAATTAAATTCAATTAATCACTGTTAGGGTTTTTCTTTTTAAATCATTTTAATTAATATTAATTATTTTTCCAAAAAAAAAAAAAAAAAATGTTACATTAATTACGTTAAATGATATAACGAAACTGACATAAAGGCTACATTATATATTATAATGTTAATATTATGATTATTATTATTACATTAAATTCATATTTCAAAATTGTAACTAATTAATTTTAAATAAAATATATATTAATTTATATTCATATTAATTCATATTTATTATTATAATCATTAATAAATTGAATAATACTTAATATTTAGTTAGACTGAAATTTATACGTTTCTTTATTATAACTTTGAATTAATTACATTCAATTAATTAATGTTAGATTTTTTATAAATAATTTTTTATATAAAAAATAATAATTTGTTACTATTACTAATTATTATTATTATTATTATTATTATTATTACATGAATCATGTTAAATGATATAGCGAAAATAGACCAAATAAATAAATAGTGGAGTAATTTGCACAATTTGGCCTTATAATACATAGTATGACCCTGTTAAAGAGTGACTGTCTGACTTTGATCGCCACAAAAAGAATTCCAAGGAGTTGTGTGACCCCATTTCTCAGATAAAATTGGGAACAGCCCCATTTTTACAAGTCATGTCCTGTATTATACTGGGAAGCTATTTTTCCTGACGGTTAGTCTTATCATTAGTCCGACTGCGGTGTTACATACACAACTACAATCTGTCAACACTCACATCAGGTCAGCAAAACAAGCTTTGACCTGATTCTAAACCACTCGTGTGAAAAAAACAGACTAGAGAGAGACAAAAGTCAGTTTAAACAGGGCAAACATTAACATAACCTTCACCAAACGCAAAGTTTTTCCAGCTGAAACTTGTTTGTTGCTGCCAAAATCGGATAAAACAACCCGGCAGTATGGTCTGGTGTGCCCTGAATGTTTGATCGCGGACACTGTGGACAGAAAACATAATGGCTGCGTCTCCAACCGCAGCGATCTGACTCTCGGTCTAATGTCTACGTTGGCAGCGCTCCACCAACGGCATCCTAATGGAAATGGAGCCTGATTGTGTCTGATTTGAGACGCTCTTTATCGGCAGCGGCTTCAGTAAGGCTCACTCATGCACCAAACCAAAAGAGGATTCACACATTAGCAAGTGGCCCAGCTAAAGCACGACACTACATATGCTTTACACGCAAACAATGAGTGAAATACCGCATTTTTAAAGACACAGTGCTACTTTTTACAGATAGTGTTTATGTTTTTCTATATTTTTCACCAGGCCTAACCATGGCAAATGTAACCTACAATTTGAGACTTCTGATTCACCCGACAAAAATATGTTCTAAGAACGTTTTGCTAATGTTTTTATTACGTTATGAAAACGCTGTTTCTGAATGCTCGTTTAGATATTTTAGAGTTAACATTAAAGGAAATTTCTTTTTATATTTTTTTAATCATTTATCATCAGAAACGTTCTTCCAGTAATGTTAATTACATGTTTGTTCGAAGTTGCACAAAACATTATTACGAAAATTCTTTTCTTCTTATTCTCTAACTTGAGAAAAAAAAAAAGTTAGGAATGTTTTGTATTCCCAACAATTCTTTTTAAAAATTTCCTTACATTCCTTCTTAAGAATATTTGAGAAAATTTAAGTATTTTATTTGAAAAGAATCTTCTTTAAAAAAACAAACAAAAAACGTTGTAAATAACATGTTTATTATTATAGGTGTTAATATATTGAATAATACTTCATATTTAGTTAGACAAATGTATAATTTTTTTATAATTTAGAATTAAATTCATGTAAATTAACGTTCATTTTTTAAATATTTTTTAGTTAATTTTAATATTTTTTTTATAAAAATAAAAAATATATTATTTTTACATGAATCACATTAAATGATATAGTTAAATTGACAAAAGTTATATTATTATATATTATATTATAATTTCAATGTATTATTATTACATTAATTTAGATTTCAAAATTGTAACTAATTAATTTTAAATAAAATTTATATTAAATTTATATTAATATTTATTATTATAATTATTAATACATTTATACATAAAAACTAAACTAAATAAATATATAGACATAAAAAACTAATAAAATTTACACAAATACACAACAAAACTACTTTAAGTTTAACACAAAAAATAAATGTTTAAACAATACAAAATCAAATTAATTTCCAAAATGATAATGATAATATCCACTATTTCACAAAGAAAAAAAAAACATATTAGTTCATAACTAAAAACATATAAATAGATAATAATAAAATGAAAAACATAAATAAATAAATGAATAAAGAAAGTAAGTATTTATAAATGTATAAATAAGTTTTTTTATATATATATTTTTTGAATGAAAATTAAGGTTATTTTTAAATATTTTTTAATTTAATATTTTTTATAAAAATGAATATATATAGAATTACATTACATTATATAGTGAAATTGGCATAAAAGTTATATTATTTAATTTTATTTTATTATTATTATTAAATTAATTCAGATTTCAAAATTGTAACTAATTCATTTAAAATAAAATCTACATTACAATTATTATTAATATATTGAATAATACTTCATATTTAGTTAGACTGAAATTTATAAATAAGTTTTATTTTTACAATTTTTAAATTAAATTCAATTAATGTTACATATGTAAAATACTTGTTACATAAAATACATTTTATTAATGATTTATTATTTATAGTTATTATTATTGTTGTTGTTGAATCACATCAAATGATATCAGATAAAGAGTAATTTTCTACTTAAAAAAAAAAAGAACTAATTTTAAGAAAGAAACAAAGTTTAGCAACAAATTAGAGATTTATTTTTTTTTCAAGAATTGCACTGATATTTATTTGAAGAAATTTCTAATTTCTTAAGATTTTCGTGAACCCGACTCCTGGTCATCAAGAATGTTCTTACAATGTAAAATGAAACATTCTTACGAACTTCTTGAAATTTCTTACGATTTTTGTTTTTGTTTTGAAATGTTTTAGTTGGATGTTTTTTTTTTTTTTAAATCAACATTTTTTGAATGTTGCTACTTGTTTTAGAACGTTCAGAGAATGTTACAAAGTAACATCCAGAAGTAACATTTTCATAACTTAAAAGGAATGTTAGCAAAACATTCTTAGAATATGTTTTTTTCAGCTAGGTCGTAAGTATTAATGTTTTAACATAATATTTTAACATACTTGCGCTAATGTGTTGTGAATGTTATTAAAAACCACTCTACTAAAGTTTGTTTATAACCTTGCCGGAACATTCTGAGAGCGCTCCCTGTTCACTAGGGAGTTTGTTACAAGATGATGACAAATAAGTTTATCTTTAAATCAATAACTCATTGAACTGCATCATCAAGCAGATGCGTTTGCCCAAAGTGACTTAAAGTACAACTATTTAAAGGACAAAGTCGTTGAGTAATCTGGGGTTAAATGCGTCATTCCTCATCTCCACAATATTCAGAGCACATATCGCGTCAGGATCCGCATTATCCGTGTTCTCTTTCCTGTCGAGTCATTCCCGCTGTGATGAACCTTTTCAACTCTGTAACTTTACAAACCGAACATGTTTGTGTGGTAATTGAAAGCGGTATTTCAGGCGCAGCATCCGGAGACGCCACAGAAATGACAACATCTGCTCACAGCAAAGCAGAGACATGATTTCAAACGCAGACAAATACTGTGATAAAGATAAATTAGATGATTTACACCTTTATTTCTGACTTCTGAAAAAAGTGTGAAATATTTTATCCAGCAAAATATGATGGTGGCAGGATTTTTTTTTTTTTTTTTTTGTAGTACACAGTATAACATGCAAAATGTGTGCAGTATGAGAATTTTCTTTATGCATGAAAATACCCAAATAAATGTTTACATAATGCAATGCTGTTTTTTTTTTGCACAGAATTGAATTAAAATACTAAATAATCACATTCATTTATAAAACTAAAAATGTAAAAAGAAAATGAAAACAAAAGATATAAAAATAAACATTTTAAAGATACTAAATAATTAATTTCCAAAAATAGAAATTCAAAATGAAAAAAAAAAAGATATAAAAATAAACATTTTAAAAATACTAAACAATCATATTAATTTAAACTAATACGAAATTACACAGTCACAAACAAAATTACTTTAAGTTTAACGTAAAAATAAATGTTTAAAAAATACAAAATCAAATTAATTTCCAAAATGATAACGATAATATCTACTATTT
This sequence comes from Cirrhinus mrigala, assembly GCA_036247105.1. Lineage (NCBI taxonomy): Eukaryota > Metazoa > Chordata > Actinopteri > Cypriniformes > Cyprinidae > Cirrhinus > Cirrhinus mrigala. The sequence goes on from CM070021.1 coordinate 34,272,263, forward strand.
CACAAAGAAAAAAAAGAATATAGCAGTTCATAACTAAAAACATATAAATAGATAAATAAATACAATGAAAAACATAAATAAATTAATTAATAAAGAAAGAAAGAATAAATAAATAAAACTAAAACACATAAATTAAATAAAGAAATAAAACTAAAAACAAACAAATAAATAGAAATAAAGAAATGAAACTAAAAACACAAATAAATAAATAAAGAATGAAAGAAAGAAAGAAAGAATTAAAACTAAATACACTAAAAAAACTAAACTAAAATAAACAATATATAGACATAAAAAACTAATAAAAATTACACAAATACATAACAAAATCACTTAAACTTTAATGTAAAAATAAATGTTTAAAAAATACAAAACATTTAGATTAATTTCCAAAATGATAACTGGATGGCATTTTCATTGATAAGACCTGCTATTTCACAAAGAAAGAAAGAAAGAAAGAAAGAAAGAAAGAAAGAAAGAAAGAAAGAATAAAAATAAAAATAAATAAAAAAATAAAGAAATAAAGAAAAATAAAGAAATACAACTAAAAACACATAAATAAATAAGAGAGAGTAAAACTAAATAAACTAAAAAACTAAACTAAAATAAATAAATAAATATATATATATATATATATATATATATATATATATATATATATATATATATATATATATATATATATAGACATAAAAAAAATGACTTAAACTTTAATGTAAAAATAAATGTTTAAAAAACACAAAACAATCAGATTAATTTCCAAAATGATAACTGGATGGCATTTTCATTGTTAATGCCTGCTATTTCACTTAAAGAAAACAAGAACATACGAGTTAATTCAATGTTAAACTCTCTTATTGCTTCATTGGAGTGTGTTGAAGCTGCAAACCCGAACAGAATGAGGAATGACACACCGTTGTGTTGTGTTGAGTTCAAAAGAGCACAGCTAAATTGGGCCTGTGTTTAGGGAAGGAGGCGGTCGGTTCGGCACTGTCATTTTCTCAAAGTGAATCACACGAGGAGACACAAGTGACCCAGAACTAGAGGACAGGAGGAATTTATCCGGTCCTACCGCCTCAGATAAAAGGTTCAGAGCAAAGATGGACCTGCATTCTGCTCACAGAATTACTGCAGAATAACATCTGACTGCGGGGTTTTACTACTCTGAGAGAAAAAAAAAATTATTCAATTCTGCTGTTAAAAACCTTTTAAAACAAAAAGGGCAAACAATAATTAATGCACAATTAAATTAGTTAAATATAAAACCAGAAATTACCATACCTGATGGAAAAATCAATTCTGCCATTAAAAGCAGCGCTCCGCAAAACACAAGTAATGGGTGTTTGTGTGAATTTTGCATAATGTGCATGTGAAATGGGTACACTGAATTATGGTAATTCATAAAATATTGCTCTAAAAGTTAGTTCTACATTTTTAAACATCAACATAATCCAAATAACTGAGTTAAATCATTACAAAAACAAAAAGCAGTAGAAAAAAGATAGATAGATAAATAAATCTGGTCAGGCTGGTCTGGTTTGCTGTTTTTTAAGGAACTAAAACTAAAACCATTAAAAAATTACATTTATATTAAACTACAATTTTAATTTAAATGTAATTGCAGTATTAAAATGACTAAAAACTAAAACTAAAATTTAATAAAAACTTGAAAATGACAAACACACAATAAATGAATGAATGAATGAATAAATAAAAAGCAAAATTATTAATAAATGAATAAATAAAATAAATAAATAGAAACCAAAGATGATAAAGAAATGAAAAAAAAAAATTATAAAGAAATAAAAAAATAAATAAAACAAAAAAAACACATAAATAAATAAATAAAAAAACTATGAACACATAAAAAATAAATAAAACTATGAACACATAAAGAAAAAAATAAAGAAAGAAATTAAACTAAAAACACAAATAAATCTAAAAAGACATAAATAAATAAATAAATAAATAAATAAATAAAAATAAATAAAATAAAAACATAAATAAAATTAAAAACATGTAAATAAATAAAGAGATAAATAAAAAAAAATGTAAAAAAAACAAACAAATAAAAAAGAAATAAAACAAAAAAAAACAAACAAATAAAGAAATAAATAAATGAAACTATAAACACAAAAATAAAGAAATAAAGCTAAAAACACATAAGTAAATAAATAAATAAATAAAATGCATGAACACATACATAAAACCTAATTCAAAATATTACCAAAAATATGACATAAATATACATAAATAAATAAAAATAAAAACATAAATAAAAAAATAATAAATAAAACTAAAAACACATAAAAAAACTAAGAATAAATAAATAAATACATATATACATACACACATAAAATCTAATTCAAAATATTACCAGAAACTATAACATAAATATAACTAAATAACTAAGTAAATATATCTAAAATAAATAAATAAATAAATAAATATAGAAAGAAAGAAAGAAATAAAACTAAACAAATAAATAAATAAAACAAATACATACATAAAACCTAATTCAAAATATTACCAAAAATATGAAAAAATATACATAAATAAATAAAACTAAAAACATAAATAAAAAATAAAGAAATAAAGCTAAAAACACATAAGTAAATAAATAAATAAAATACATAAATACATACATAAAACCTAATTCAAAATATTACCAAAAATATGACATAAATATACATAAATAAATAAAACTAAAAACATAAAAAATAAAGAAATAAAGCTAAACACACATAAGTAAATAAATAAAACACATAAATACATACATAAAACCTAAATATGACCAAAAATATGAAAAAAATATACATAAAGAAATAAAACTAAAAACACATAAAAAATAAGAATAAATAAACTAAATATTACCAAAAACTATAATAACACTGCTTGTCACCTGGTCTTCATGTAAATTAGACGTGGTTTGTAATATTTTGTAGACTATTATTAAAATGACTCCTCATGCAGGAGCCCATAAATCACTTTCTTTCCTGTTCTGCAGCTGAAAAACTGTCAGTGTGAAAACTCATCGCATGACCTCTCTCTCTCTCTCTCTCTCTCTCTCTCTGAGATGAGTTCATATCTTTTGGCTTAGAGACTTGTTCATGCTGTGAGTTAGAGAGTGTGTGTATGTGTGTATCTGTGTGAAGAGTTTTGTAAGTGTGTGTGTGTGTGTGTGTGTCGCACTAATAAAAGGCACGTGCACGATCCTCAGGGGTTTGAGGACCCATCGCCAATGGAGCCCGTTGCCATGGAGACGCGCCACCTGTGCGTGTGCGAGCATATAATCTCTGTCAGCGCTTGAGCAGCGGCGGCACCCACACAGGTACGAGTGTGAGCACACGTGTGCACAATCTGCATCCGCTTTCCAAAGACTTGCTATTCATTAGCCGCTTTAAACAGAACAAGTGCAGCAAACGGTAAAACTATTTGTGCTACAAACCAGTGCATTTAAAAAAATGGGCATCGTAATCTGGATTACGCTCATATTACAAAAATTACAAAAGTACTTGCGATTACAGTAAATTACATTTTAAAATACTTGTAATCAGACTACAGATTCACGAACCCGAAGTTCCGATCTGAATCAAATGATTCCCAATCCACACTCCTAGATGCCAATATCAGGCAAAAGATTCACCAAACCACTCAGAAGTCCCGATCTGAATCAAATGATTCGTGATCTGTGCTCCTAGGTTCCGATCTGAATCAAAAAATGGTGAACTGATTCCGAATTTCTGATCTAAAGCAAACGATTCACGAACTGGCTCCAAAGTCTCAATCTGAATCAAATGATTCATGATCCACACTTCTGGGTGCCAATATCAGGCAAAAGATTCACCAAACCACTCCGAAGTCCCGATCTGAATCAAAAGATTGTGAACCCTTTCCGAAGTTCTGATCTAAAGCAAACGATTCGCGAACCAGCTCAGAAGTTCTGATCTGAATCAGATGATTTGTGATCCTCGCTCCTAGGTTCCAATATAAGGCAAAAAATTTGCGAACCCTTTCCGAAATTCTGATCTAAATCAGATGATTCGCGACTTGAGGTTCTGATCTAAAACGATTTGGGAAATTACTCCGAAGTCCCAATCTGAATCAAATGATTCCCAATCCACACTCCTAGATGCCAATATCAGGCAAAAGATTCACCAAACCACTCAGAAGTCCCGATCTGAATCAAATGATTCGTGATCTGTGCTCCTAGGTTCCGATCTGAATCAAAAAATTGTGAACTGATTCCGAATTTCTGATCTAAAGCAAACGATTCACGAACTGGCTCCAAAGTCTCAATCTGAATCAAATGATTCATGATCCACACTCCTGGGTGCCAATATCAGGCAAAAGATTCACCAAACCACTCCGAAGTCCCGATCTGAATCAAAAGATTGTGAACCCTTTCCGAAGTTCTGATCTAAAGCAAACGATTCGCGAACCAGCTCAGAAGTTCTGATCTGAATCAGATGATTTGTGATCCTCGCTCCTAGGTTCCAATCTGAATCAAAAGATTTGTGAACCAGCTTTGAAGTTCTGATCGAAATCAAATGATTTGCGATGCCGAAATTAAAAAATTAATGGCTCTTTTAATTTGATTTGGTTTTTGCTAGTTTTGCTAGTTTGAATCAATCAGTGGTTCCACCTTAAATGACTCACTCAACTGATTTGGTTCATCTGTTTGCCTTTTTGCACCTTAAGCCTCTTTTGCATGTTTACATGACACTGTCAGTATTACTATACTGTAAAGTCAACTTAAAATAATTTGTGACCTGGCTGCCTTAAAATTTTAAGTTTAGTCAACTCAAAGTTTATTCAAATTGAAATGTTAAATGATACTAAGTGACAACTTAGATATTTGAGTTGAATCAACTTAAAATATTAAGGCAGCTGGGTTACTTACCCATCTGTTAAGTTTAGCAAACACAAATATCTAAGTTGTTACTTAGTCCAACTTAACATTTCAAGTTGACTAAACTTATTTTAGTTGACAAAACTTAAAATTTTAAGGCAGCAGGGTAACAAATTATTTTAAAGCTGACTCAAATTGTTTTTTTTTTTTTTTTTTTTTTTTTACAGTGTATGGGTTCATCTCCATAGTTTTATGACATTAACTGAAATAGGCAAAAGCATTTATTTATTTATTTTTTTAATTCTGTGAGTTTTGTGTGTAAAGATATGCTTATTAAAAGAAATTAAACACTTATTTCATAGATACATTGTCTTTCAATAATTCAAGCACTTTTCAAGTAGCTCTTCAGGAATATTGCTATTTTCAAGGGTTTCACAGGCCTTAAATTTCAAAAAGTCAAATTCAAGTATTCAAAGTTTTAAAAACTTTTTTTTTATTCATTGAAAAACTGGATTTTTTGTATGTTCAGAGAACATTCAGAAATCATGTTTTCATAACTAAATAATAATAACGTTACCAAAACCTTTTGAATATTTGAATATCATTTAAAAATATTTGAATTTTTAGTTTGAATTGAAGTACTAAATTTACTAAAACTAAATGAGCTAAAAACTAAAACTTAAAAACAACAACAACTATAAAACATGTTTAAATTTATAACCTGAATTAGAAAATTAAAAAAAAAAAATGAAAACTTTAACTAAATGCTCTTATGAATGTATGAATGAATGTATTTTTGTACACATTCTAGTTATAAATGACCACACTTGCTTTCACGTTAAAAATGAGGCATTTTCATAAATGACTCCAATTCAGATTATGCAAGAAACCCAACAAAACAAACCCTCAACATTGGTGTGCAGCTCACATCGGGCCAGGCGTCTCATCGCTCATGTGAAATTAACTTGTACGAGTCGTTCCTCAAAAACATCTGTGACTGCTGCCGTGCGGAGCGGTTAACCAATCGCTCGCTTTGACAGGGCAATTTGATCAAGCAAATTTTGTGTGCGCTAAATGATGAAGTAAATAAGATGTCAGAAACAGCAGAACCGCACAACAAACACAAATTCATTCTGGGACGGGATCTTGTCGCAATTTGCGCTAAACTGTCTAGCAAGGCCTCTTATTTACCGCCGTACGCTCCTGTAATGAGTAGGATTTGAGTTCGGGAAAAACTTAAAAGATTAAAGCTGCCTTATAATGAGAAATCAATTTTCCTTGATCTTGTTAAATAAGAGAGATCGGGAAACTCTTTCATTCTGCAGTCCGTTTGAGAAACCAAACTTCTGCTGCCATTTGCATAAACTGCGACACATCTTTTTTTTTCCTTAAGACTGGTCATAACTTTGTAAAGTCAGTTACATAAAAAGGTAAAATGGTTTCATTTGAATCTGAAAAGCTAATTACTAGTAGGTTACTACTTGGTTAATTGCTAGTTGGCCAAACTAGATCTTAAGGCACAGTCTTAACAGAATGACTATGTTTATGCAACCGGCCCCTGAGTTTTCACAACGCTCTGATGCCAGACAAATGCATTAGCACATCCGTCTATATTTACATGCCAGCTATGATAACTTCATATTTAGAAGCTTGTTTCATTCAGTTAGGTGAGGTAGTGAGAGGAGGTAAGACAGATATCTTACTAAACAACACAAGTAGAAGACTTTTTCTCACTATTCTAACTTTTGCAAGACATAAACTCGCAATTTTGAAAAAAAAAAAAAAAAAAAAAGTCAAAACTGTGAAACATAAAACTTTTTTCCTCAGAATTCTGAGTTTACATTTTCTTGTTTTCACCACAGAATAAAAAAAAACAAAAGTAATTGCGTCTTTTTCATCTCACATTTCTGACTTTTTTCTTGCAATTTTAAGTTATATCTTACAAATCTGACATTTACTCTAAGAATTGTGAGTTTATATGTCTATCTATAAATATTGTGCATTTATATTTTGCAATTCTAAGTTTCTCACAAAGTTGACTTTTTTCTTTAAAACAAATTTAATAAAATTTACACTTAAGTAACAAATGTAAATAAATGTAAAAAATATTTTCAAATAAAATTTTAATGAATGTATTGATATAAATAAATGAATAAATTAAAATTAATTATATATAAAATTAAATATGATTAGATTTTATTATTTAAATAAAAATTTTACAATCCAGAATGTATTAAGTCACTAAAAATATGAATAAAAAAATAAATTATATATATATATATATATATATATATATATATATATATAATTAAATATTATTATATTTTATTATATTAATAAAAATATTACAATCCAGATTTTTAATATGGTCTAGTGTTAGACCATATTAAATCTAGTGTTAGACATTTTTGACTAAAAACATACTGATGAATTATTTTCATGATGAATAACTCAAAATAAGAGCAGTAACATACCGTATAAAGTGTCTATTTGGATTTCACATTGACATTCTATCAGGTGTTGCATGCATTTAGTCTTTTCATTTGAAATATCTTAATATTGGACTTAATATGGAAGCTTATTCTGCCATGAAATAAAAAAATAACCAAAAATAAATAAATTACAAATAAAATTTGGACATTTTTCTTGCAATTCTGAATTTACTTCTTTTCTGTCAGTTCTGTTTTTTGTTTCTGCTACAAAATAAAAAAAAATAAAAGAAATAAAAATAAAAATAAAAAAAGGTAATTGAGACTTAATCTCGTAATTCAGATTTTTTTTCTCAGAATTGCAATTTTGAGTTTAAAATAAAAAAATCAGAATTAAAAAACAGTCTGAATTATGAGCTAAAAACTTAGTTACCTTTTTATTTTATTTTATTTTATTTTATTTTATTTTATATCCAATGGTAGAAACAAGCTACACTACCATTAGTTGTTTTTTGTTCCTGCTACAAAAAAAAAAAAAAAGTTTCAATTACCTTTTTATTTTATTTTTTTTTATTTTTTATTTTATCCAATGGTAGAAACAAGCTACACTACCATTAAAAACTTTGGGGTTAGTGAGATTTTTATTATTATTAATTAATTATTATTATTATTATTTTTTTTGCATGTGAATGAAGTTAATGCTTTTATTCATCAACGATGCATTAAATTGACAGTTAAGACATTTATAATGTGACAAAAGATTTAATAAATGTGTAATAAAGAACAAACAAGTCACTAAAATAGTAATATAATTTGTAAGTTTAAAATAATTAAAATGTAATAAAATATTTATATTTTATTTAAGCTATATTTTAAGCTATATTTAATTTTTTAGTTTGAATTGTGATAAAAATGTCATAATTGTGAGATTAAAAAGTTGCAATTACCATTTATTTATTTTTAATTCCGTGACTGATACAAGCTTCCATAACAAACAATACAAGTAAATGTATTGAATTTGTTCAGTGTTTTATTCAGAGTTATCTGGTCTTTAGTAATGTTCTTCAAATGTTAGCACAAAAACATTATTTATACTTAAAAACAAACATTGTTTATATAAAATAGAACGTTACCTTAATGTTCATATTTAAAAAAAAAGAAAAGAAAAGGACGTTTTGAAGATTCAAAGAACATTCGGAAATAACTTAAGATAACATTAGTTAGCTGGGAAGGAGTCATCGGTGTCCTGAAAAAAAATCCTAAAAAGCTACCACATGCATTTTTAACAATGTTTTGATGAGATCTCCTTCAACTGATTACATTACTTAATGTGCATGTCAGGATTTGGGCATCTATATTAGATTAAGTCATGCATATGAAAATGAAAGCACTGAAAATGACTGAACTGTCAGTTTCGCTCCTGATTACTGCTCACATTTTCCTTTACAGCAAAACATGGTCAGAAAATCTGACTGACAGCTGGATCAGGATGCACACCGGCTCACAATGTTTCATTGCAATGCATCCTGGAAATATATTTCTGCTAATTTAATCAAATCAACGTATTTTAGAAGGCAGAATAATGTTGCCGTCTACCTTTAGGTCCACTTCTTGTGTCATTAGGGGACCTACGATGTGTAAAACTGTCGTCTAGGTAGGCAGCTCCGTGCGTTTTGGAACAGAGCTCATGTCTTCCTCTCTGCCGTTGCACAAATTTCCCTCCTACAACAACACATGAATAATAGAGGCATGTGATTCTGCGTTCGTGCTGATATTTGTCACCATCCTGAGTGTCACATTAATCACCACATGAAATATGAAGTCTTAATAAACTGACTGTGTCTGCAGTCTAACATTGTAATGTAAGATCTAAAAATATCAGTGAATGATAACTTAAAACACACACAGACACACATTAATATTAAGAAGGCTGGTAGGTGAACCATTTTATTACTGTAAGACGGCGGAGTGAATTTACATTATATTACAGAAAATGTCAGCCGCTGTCCAGAGCAGTATGATTACCCAGAATTCCACGCTGTAGAGTCATGGGTAGACAGTTTTTGATTGTAATTAACTGGCTGGTTGAGAGACGGCAGGTCATAGTTAGACAGACATGTACTTTTCCTTCTGTTTATAAAAGTGACAGGCGATTATGTCAGCAGACCTGGAGAACGTGAACCGACAGAACACGCGTGAACTCTTGAACGAAACCTTCACACGCGGGAACAAATTGGATTAGAATGAAGAACAACACGGAGCATGATATTTGACTCGCAAGATTAAATGATGCTCTGTCCACATACAGTGGCAGCAAAATGTATTTGGACACAGAAAATAATAATAATAATAATAATAATAATAATAACAATAATTTAAATGTACTAGAAATATTTAAAACCAAAAAATAATATCTTTTGTTTTAATCACTGGCTGGTTGGGAGACGGCAGGTATATATTTACATAATTATATATGTATATAATTTATTAAAATAAATTCAATAAATATAATTTTATTAAAATAAATAAAAATTATTTTAATCTAAAAATGTGTAGGACACTTGAGTAACAAAAATAAAATAAAGAAACATTACAATTAATTTATATTTAATACAAATATTTTTTAAATACATTTATATATATATTATGAAATATTTTATTAAAATATTATGCGATTACAATCCAGAATATATTAGGACACCAGTTACAAAAAATATTGTTTTTTGTTTTTTTTTTTAAATGTAATAACATTTTGAAAGAAATTAGACATTATTAAATATTATTTTATTAAAATATTAATAACATGATATTACAAAACCACACTACAAATATTAATTAAAAAAACCCAATAATTTAAATTTAATAACAACACTTCAAAGAAATTAATGTATAATATGATTAATAAAATATTATTTTATATATTTTATATGAATACAATATTATGTGATTACAGTCAAGAATGTATTAGGACAGAAAGGTTACAAACAATATTAATTAAATAATTAAATAAATTAAATAATATAATTTAAAATTAGTATTATTTTAAAAGAAATTTATACATATATACATACATTTATACATAAATATTATTTTATAAAAATATTAATAACATATTATGATATTACAATCCTACACTGCAAATATTAATAATAATAATAATAATAACAACATTAAGAAATTAACATTCAAAGAAATTAACATATAAAAAATTAATAAAATATTACACGATTACAATCCAGAATATATTAGGGCACCAAGGTTACAAAAAATATAAATAAAAAAATAAAAATACATTTAAATTTAATAACATTTTGAAAAAATTAATTCATTATTAAATATTTTATTACAATATTAATAACATATGATATTACAATCCTATACTACAAATATTAATTAAAAAACAATAATTTAAATTTAATAACAACATTTCAAAGAAATGAACATAAAATATTAATAAAATATTATGCGATTACAATCCAGAATATATTAGGACACCAAGGTTACAAAAAATATTAAAAAAAAACAAAAAACAAACAAACAACAACAACAAAAAAAACAATACAAATAATTTAAATTAAAAAAAAATTGAAAGAAATGTATACATTATTAAATATTATATTATTAATATATAATATTAATAATATTATTATATAATATATTAATAAAATGTATAAAACCAAACATAATAATACTTTAAATGTAATAACATTTCAAAGAAATTAATATATATTATATTATTGTATAAAATTATTAATAAAATATTATATTACAATCTAAAATGTATTAAATAATTAAAAATAATTTAAACCTAATAAAAAATAGGAATAAAAAAAGGACACTAAAACATTAATATAAATTGTAAATTAATTTTTTTTTCCACAAATTATATTTCATTCAAGCTGTTAAAATATTAAAAACAATATTAACATGTGAATAGTGGAACATGTAAGAAATATTGCAAATTGGTGTGTCTTACCATATTATTTTAATGTATTATCTTAATTATGAGCACACTGGTTTGTAGTGCAAACAGTTTTACCATTTACTGCACGTTGTTATTCTTCTCATTATTTCCCTATAGCGGATAATGAACCGGAAGTCTCGCCCATAGGCTTACTTCCGCATTGAAGAAAAAGGTGGATGTAATGTATCTCTGTTTTATTTAATGTAGTCTTCTGTATTAATTAAACAATATATTAATGAGTTGCATACTTTTTCAGACCTGTATCTAAAATATCCATTTTCCAGAGCTCACCTCTAGTGTTTGAAAATTGAATTAACACTTATTAGCACAGTCCTGCATCTCTGCCTTCTTGTGCGTGCATACTACATACTGCAGAATTAGTAAGAGCGGTATGGTAGCATGTGATTCTGATGCTGTTCTACATATTTACGGTTCATTTTTTTGAAGTATAAAGGGGACAGTAGACAGAACCAGATGAAACATCTTCGTTTTGTGGAGCAGATAACGATACTCAATTGTTGGCGCTTTCCTGAGGGTTCTAGTCCAGGGGTTTCTGTCAACCTCAAAGCAACAGAAAAACTGATGAAATATCGATTCACTTTGTTTCAGGATAATGGAGGATACAGGAGCGATGCGTGGAGAGATAGAGGAGAATGAGAAACTTCAGAAAGCTATCCAGGAGCTTGACACCGCTGACAGCCTCATGTAACCAGACGTTTGACTGTCTGGTCCACTAGTTTACAGTCATCATGAACTTACACCAAGAATACCTACCTGCAACAAATATTTTACAATTCTGCCAACAAATCCAAATAAGTACAATTCTGCTTATGCCTTAATTAGAAAGAAAAAATGCAAAATACACATTTAAGTACTCATTTTTTAAATACTTTATTTATTTACGTTTGTAGATTTACTTTACAATCCATATATTTTAAGGTCATTTTCTCAAAATGAATTTGTTTCTCCACTTTAGCAGCACTTGTGTACACCAAACTTAGTTTTTTTCCTATCTGTATTCTGAAGGTTTTTACTGAGGGGTTTGTTCATATATCATTCACCTCATTTTATCACGTTATGAATTTACATATATAAATTTCAATATTTTTAAATGCTGAGTTTTTTCACCACTTCAGTAAAACTTAAATGAACCAAACTTAGCAGTTTTATTTCTATCTATATTCTGAAGGTTTTTAAAGACGGGTTTGTTCATATTTTATTTGCAAGGTTTTATTTTTGCACTTTATCTATTTATGTCTATAGTTTTTAATTATCATATACCTCTTTAAAGGTCATTTTCTCACAATGAGTTTGTTTCTTCATTTCAGCAGCTCTTACATACACCTAAATTTGCAGTTTTATTCCTATCTATATTCTGAAGGTTTTTACTGAGGGGTTTGTTGATATATCATTCACGTCATTCTATCACTCACTTTATAAATTTACATAAATTTCAAATACAGTACATATCTTTAAGTGTTGTGAGTTTTTTCTCCACTTCAGCAGCACTTATATGAACCAAACTTAGCAGCTTTTTTCCTATCTATATTCTGAAGATTTTCATAAAAGGGTTTGTTCGTATGTCCTTCGCATGGTTTTATTTTTGCACTTTATCTATTTACGTCTATAGATTTCAATATATATCTTTAAAGGTCATTTTCTCAAAATAAATTTGTTTCTCCACTTCAGCAGCACATATATAAACCAAACTTAGCAGCTTTATTCCTATCTATATTCTGAAGGTTTTGTTCATATGTCATTCGCATGGTTTTATTTTCACACTTTATCTATTTACGTCTATAGATTTCAATTACAATATATATCTTTAAAGGTCATTTTATTCAAATGAGTTTATTTCTTCACTTAATCAGCGGTTACATACACCAAACTTAGCAGTTTTATTCCTATCTATATTCTGAAGGTTTTTACTGAGGGGTTTGTTCATATATCATTCACCTCATTTTATCACGTTATGAATTTACATACAAAAATTTCAATATTTTTAAATGCTGATTTTTTTCACCACTTCAGTAAAACTTAAATAAACCAAACTTAGCAGTTTTATTTCTATCTATATTCCGAAGGTTTTTAAAGAAGGGTTTGTTCATATGTCATTTGCAAGGTTTTATTTTTGCACTTTATCTATTTATGTCTATAGTTTTTAATTACCATATATATCTTTAAAGGTCATTTTCTCACAATGAGTTTGTTTCTCCATTTCAGCAGCTCTTTCATACACCAAACTTTGCAGTTTTATTCCTATCTATATTCTAAAGGTTTTTTATAGAAGGATTTGTTCAGATGTCATTCGCATGGTTTTATTATTGCACTTTATCTATTTACGTCTATAGATTTGAATTACAATTTATCTTTAAAGGTAATTTTATTAAAATGAGTTTGTTTCTCCACTTCTTCAGCATTAACATACACCAACCTTAGCGGTTTTATTCCTATCTATATTCTGAAGGTTTTTACTGAGGGGTTTGTTGATGTATCATTCAAATCATTCTATCACTTACTTTATAAATTTACATAAATTTCAATTACAGTACATATCTTTAAGTTTTGTGAGTTTTTTCTCCACTTCAGCAGCACTGACATGGACCAAACTCAGCAGCTTGTTTCCTATCTATATTCTGAAGATTTTTATAAAAGGGTTTGGTCATATGTCATTCGCATGGTTTTATTTTTGCTCTTTATCTATTTACATCTATAGATTTCAATATACATCTTTAAAGGTGATTTTCACAAAATGAATTTGTTTCTCCACTGCAGCAGCACATATATAGACCAAACATAGCAGCTTTATTCCCATCTATTCTGAAGGTTTTTATAGAAGGGTTTGTTCATATGCCGTTCGCATGGTTTTATTTTCACACTTTATCTATTTACGTCTATAGATTTCAATTACAATATATATCTTTAAAGGTCATTTTATTCGAATGAGTTTATTTCTTCACTTAATTAGCATTCACATAAACCAACCTTAGCAGTTTTATTCCTATCTATATTCTGAAGGTTTTTACTAAGGGGTTTGTTGATATATCATTCACGTCATTTTATCACTCACTTTATAAATTTACATAAATTTAAATTACAATACATATCTTTAAGTGTTGTGAGTTCTTTCTCCACTTCAGCAGCACTTACATACACCAAACTTAGCAGTTTTATTCCTATCTATATTCTGAAGGTTTTTATAGAAGGGTTTGTTCATATGTCATTCACATGATTTTACTTTTGGACTTAATCTATTTACATCTATAAATTTCAATTACAATATATATCTTTAAAGGTCACTATATCAAAACGAATTTGTTTCTCCACTTCAGCAGCACTTACATACACCAAACTTAGTAGTTTTATTCCTATCTATATTATGAAGATTTTCATAAAGGGTTTGTTCATATGTCATTCGCATGGTTTTATTTTTGCACTTTATCTGTTAACATCTGTAGATTTCAATTACTATACACATCTTCAAAGGTCATTTTCTCAAAATGAAGTTGTTTCTCCATTTCTGCAGCACTTACATACATCAAATTTAGTAGATTTATTCCTATCTATATTCTGAAGATTTTTATAAAAGGGTTTGTTCATATGTCATTTGCACAGTTTTATTCTTGCACTTTATTTACATCTGTAGATTTCAATTATTATATACATCTTTAAAGGTCATTTTCTCAACATTAGTTTGTTTCTCCACTTCAGCCACACGTAAATAGACCAAACTTAGCAGTTTTATTGGTAACTATATTCTGAAGATTTTTATAGTAGGTTTTTTTCATATGTCATTCTGCTGATATATATTTAGCATTTTATTCTTAAAACATGGTGAAAATGTATTTTTTTTCCTTCTTTTTCTGGCTGTTGTTAGTATTTTCTGATTTATGGAGTGATAAAAAGAGAAATCCAAAATCCCCTCTGCAAAAACCTTTTTCAACAAAATAAAACATATTTAATTCAACAATGCATCATTTGCATATTTAAACAAACTTACTGACTCGTCAAAACTCGTCATACAAAACAGTTCGTAATTTAACTGGTGAAGAATGGTGTTATCTATCAGTTAATTTTTTACCCCGTGGTGTTTTGACTTTAACAAAACTCAAAACGTACTCAATAAATCAATGCCACTAACCTGGAAAATGTGTCTGAAGCTTGAGAGGTTTTCCAGAGGACAATTTTATTGCTCATAAGTTGTTCTTTCATTGAACAGGAAACTTGAGTTTCATTCCTTTGACAAATAAAAATGTATAAATGAGTCAATAGTTGTCATATAGCAAAAAAGATGTAAAATAAATGTGAAGCAGCTCAGATCATCTGATCATGGGAGAATGTGATGAGAAATGTTTGAGATCATATTAAGATTTTTTTTGGTTTCTGCCATGGAATAAAACAAAAAAGGTAATTGCGTAATTATTATCTCACAATTTTGACCTTTTCTTTCACATTTGTTTTCTTTGACCTGTTCTTCTCAGAACTGTTTCTTATCTGTCAATTCAAGTTTATAACTCACAATTGTAACTATTTTTGTTTTCTCCAATGAATAAAACAAAAAAGGTAATTGGGTAATTTTTATACAATTCTGACTTTTTTCTCGCAACTGCAAGTTTATATATCAATTCTGAATTTTTATCTAAAAAATTCAGACTTTTACTTCTAAGGAAAAAAGAATCACAATATATAAACTCAGAACTGTGACAAAAAAGTCAAAATTGTGAGATAAAAAGTTGCAATAACCTTTTTATTTACTAAACAAGCTTCCATAGTTGTAAAACTCTAGATCTATTGCTAAAATCTTTTTCTGTAAATTAGAGGAAAGCAGCTTTATTCTCAATCAAACCCAGATCCGACAGTCACAATGAAGCAGCTCATAAAGCATTTAACTAATGCAGTGGGGGGACAGGTGTGTATAAACCGTGAAGTTCATCTTTCACAGACGCCACAGAACGTCTTCACTCAAGTTGAAAAATGCAGAACTTCTCACATTTGTTTTCCTGTGGGTGGAG
Source organism: Cirrhinus mrigala (assembly GCA_036247105.1). Taxonomy (NCBI): domain Eukaryota; kingdom Metazoa; phylum Chordata; class Actinopteri; order Cypriniformes; family Cyprinidae; genus Cirrhinus; species Cirrhinus mrigala. Next base: position 34,288,517 of record CM070021.1, read on the forward strand.
CGGCTCGCTTCAGACGTGATGAATGAGCAAGTCACATAACAGATGACAGAGTTCGTCCTGCCGAAACCCTGCTGATGTTTCTAATCGAGCGGAAATGTGGATTATTAAGGCGGTCTGTAATAGTCTGACTCCTCTACCACCACAGCAAGGGAAGTTAAACACAGAGGTCAAGCTCTGCGAACTTCAGCAAAGAGTTTCTTGGGGCATTTGTTGAAGTTTCGGAGAACTGTTGTAAACTTGCTGAAATGCTGAAAAAGAGTTCAGAAATTTCTGGAAAGCAAAATATCAACATTACTTCTGTCTTAAAGGGATAGTCTGCCCCAAAATTTAAATTCTGTCATCATTTACTCATCCTCATGACATTTTGTATACAAAAGCAAATGACTGCAGTTTAATTTTTGGTTGAACATTAAATGAAAATTCTGTCATTTTATATTATTTGTATGACTTTCCTTGTTCTGTGGAACACAAAAGAACATAGTTTGAAGAATATTAGCAATTAAACCGCTTTGGTTCCCAATGGAAGTCAATAAGAACCAAAACTGTTTGCTTACCAAAATTTAAAGTCTTTTTTTTTTTATAACATACCTCGATCTTAAACATATCTTGAATATCTTTTAATATGATGTTGATTCTACAATTTTATTGCATATTTTGAAGAATACAAGCAATTAAACCGCTTTGGTTCCCACTGACTTTTATTATATGGACAAAATTTTACAATGGAAGTCACTGGGAACCAAAACTGTTTTGTTACCAAAATTAAAGTATTTTTTCAAGCAGTTTAATATTTGGCTAAACATATCTTGAATATCTTTTAATATGATGTTGAGTCTACAATTTTATTGTTAGTATTGTTTTTAAAGGGATAGTTCACCTTCATCACGTTCACCATTATTTACTGACCCTCATGTCATTGCAAAACTTTTTCATACTTTTTCATTTTGCTAACATTCCCATTAAGTTATGAAAACATTCTTTTTGAATGGTCTTTATACGTTCAAACTGTCTGGTTTTTAAAATGTTTCAAAACCCATTTTTCTTGGATATGCAAACATCAAGGTAACATTCCATTTGATCATTTTGAAAACAATATAAGAATGTTACTTTTGAATCTTCTTTGAAAATTCCAAAACGAGTGTAACATTTAAAAAATGTTAGATGAATGTTCAACTGAAATGTTGCAGAAAAAAAAAAAAAAAAATCCATGTACAATGTACAGATATTTTTTTTTGCGCAACTGTTTTGATATTTAGAACCAGATAACTTTAAATGAACCTTCTATAAATGTTGCTGGAAGAACTTTGAGAATGTTAAGGAAGTTTTAATAATGTTCCCTGTTTCAGGGTATGAAAAAAAAGGAGCCCAAGTTTTATGAACCAAAACTAAATATAAAAATAAATACATACATACATCAAAATAAAATATGTTCGTGCAGAAGAAAGAAATGGATACAGATTTGGATATACATAATTTTTGGGTGGACCATTCCTTTAATAAAATGACTCCTGTCTAAACTACACATTTCCACATTTGTTAGTTTGCATCTTCATCGAAATGAAATATTTTTCATCTTCACAAGTCTAATGACCCCGTTAACTCTCGGCTAATGTTTCTCTCTGAAGATATTAGAAACCAATAAAATATGTTCTGATGTCTAATAATCAGCCTTCCCCATCAATTACTAAAATGCATTACCTCCACTCTCACGCACCACTGTAAACCGCATGATTACACGTAATTGCTAATGCATATGCATTAATGTAATTCGACACACAGTGGCACAGATAACCCATCAACACAGCACTACACCATTGTTGTTTTCACTTTTGTTCTGTTATTCTCTTTTAAAATCGAATAATTTTTCAACCTGAGGCTCTGCGCTCGCTGTGTAATACATTCATGGTGCTGTTGACACCGTTATAGATCATAAAGCATTTCTTTAATGCTAAGAGAAACACATTCAATAGAGTGTGAACTCGTATTTTAAGGGAATGTGCTAAAGGCGCTACTCTTGCTTATTGACCCGTCAGACCCAGAGAAATCTCTAATTTTTCTAGCCAGACTTAAAGGGGATGAATGGATGATTTATGTGCTGTAATATCTGACCATTTGCAGCATTGTGAAATAAATATTTCCTGCACAGTAATTTATTTACTGGAGAGAGAGAGCAAACATCAGTCTGCTTATAGGGAGCAAGCAGGATTTTCTTTTAAAGGTAAACAATCTTTTGTAGTAAAATCAAGTCAATGTCTTTTGAAATAAACTCTGAAAAAGCCAAAAAAATATTGCCATTAGGTTTGTTTGAAATCAAGCTGTAATGAGTGACCCTGACCTTTAGGCTCTTCCCGACCGGTCGCCTGTCATCCAGATGGCCGCTTGTTTTCCACACCCCTTTCTCCACGGTTTAGCATCAGACATGGCCTTAAACAGCCCGATTCTCCTAGTCAGTAAACGGCGCTGCTCTAAATGCAGCCTTTTATCTGTGAAAATAAAGCCAGAGTTTATTTCTGAACACTGGTAGATTTGAAACTCATGCCAATATCCAGCGCTTATGAAATATCCAACAGTTAGTGCAAGGAGTTTACAACAATATATCAGCAGCTAGACAGCTAAAAAAAAGACAGGAAAACAAATCCTGAGTCTAATGCATGGAACACTGCATATATTTCAAGCATTAAGCAAGCAAGCTATTCTGGCGTTGGCATAAAATAGCACTGTGTTAAAGTGGAAATGCCACCAAAATTAAGAAACATGCCCCCAAAATGTAAGAAGGATGAATTGCTCCATATGCATTTTAGTTTTTTATATTTATTCCAAATATAGTCAAGCAGTAGCACACAAGCAAAAAGTGGTGTTCACCCAAAAATCAGTGATTACTAGTGATATTAATTAAACAGTTCAATCAATTAATTTTAGACTCAATATTGTCAATTTGGACCATATTTCACCAATGAAACTGTTCTAAACAAAGCATCTCCCAGCAACAAATAGCAGTGTTTCATTCTTGAATGATTCAATGTTTTTGAACGAATCAGTTGAGTTAATGATTCAACGATCCATTCATTAAAACAGTGGTCACTTCGTTCATAAATGAGTTTGAACAAATTAGTTGAATGAATGATTCAATTACTGTAATTAAAAGACATTCTACATTATGTAACCTTAATTTTTATTAAGGATTTTAACTCGAGCATCTGCCAAAAATGTAAAAACATATTTTACAGCATCTTGCCTGTTCATCTCGCATTAGTCAGGTCACGAGCTATTCTGTGCAAAAACGATGAGCTAAATAACACCATTTCTAATGCAGAACCCAATTCCAAGAGGACGGCTCTTTGTAATTGAAATATCCGTGAGCCAAGAAATTCTCTGAATACACACTCCCTCTGTGAAATGCCATGGGAACATTACCAATCTTTCATTTTTGCAGCTTATATTGTAATGGATTTTCAATTAGTCATTTAAAATTAATATAAAATTATGTATGAATGATGATTACATCTAATTTGAGAGTTTGACTCCATTTGTGTAGGCTGCCATTTTTGTTCCAAATGCTTTGAATTAAATGAATCATTATGTTTAGTTAATTTCTTGGCCTCTTGAGTCACTCTCACTGACAGAATGATGTTTATTTAGTGGGTTATGAATACAACAGGGGCCACTGAAAAATATTTTTCTCACTGTATTTCTGTATTTTAACTTACTGTGATGCATATTTGTCAGCTATACATAAATGAAACCAGTAAGAATTCTGCATTCTGCATCTTTATTTTATTTTATAAAATAAAACAAAATAAAATAACATCTTTCATAATAAAAATTTGATTGTATTTAAATAATTTTAAATATAAATTTATTTACAACTGATGATAAATACTCAAAAATATTGTGTATTTAAAACACATTCAGTTTACTAGTACTATTCAGTGTTATTTTAGTATTATTACAAAACTGATAGTTTTTGTTAATATTTTAAATTAATTTCATTCATACAGTTTCTGCTTTCATGTTAGTTTTAGTTAAAGTTTTAGTCATTTTCTTGTGTTGTAATTTTTATCAATTTTTAATCATGTCTATATACCTTTGCTTAATTTTTATTTCAGTTTTAGTGTATTTTAGAAAAATAAGAAAACAAGTTCCATCTTTTAAATATTTTTGGTTTTAAAAAGCTTTGGTTAACTGTAACAACCCTGGTACTATTACAGAAATCTGACCAGTTTAATTTATTTATGACTGACAAATATGCATCACATTAAGTAAGTTCATTAGTTTTTATGGTAACACTTTATTTTAAGGTGTTCTTGTAACAGGTTCTTACTATTATAATAATTCTGCATAATTACATGCAAGTAACCCTACGCCGAACCCTAATCATATAGTAAGTACATGTAGTTAATTAATGTTACTCATTACTTAAATGTATAATTACACTGTAACAAGGGCACCTTAAAATAAAGTGTAACCATCTGTATATATTAAAATTGTGCAAACTAAATGCATGGAAATCTTATAAACAATTCAAATGTCTTTATATCTAGTGAAACACACAAGGTGAACTTATAAAACAGCCTTTTTGACAAAGTAGAGTCTTCTCTTTTTCTTGAGAGTCACATGAGATTGGAATGAAAGATTTGGCCCTTTTTTTCGCCTCCTTTCAATTTTCAGTTCATTGCCAGATTGTCCCCTCTGAAAAGCAAATGTCAGACGAGTAAGGCAGCGTGACTCGGGTCGACTCCTCTGGGAGCGTGACTGTGGGTAGAAGGTGACCTTTCAGCGCTCATCAAGGAACAGATGTCTCCACCCTACCATGAATCGGCACCATTTTCAGAAACGTACTGCAAAAAAGGACATCAATTAAGCGAGACCCACACCAGCACCAGGCCCTAACCTCCGAATCTGCAGGGAGAAATGTCAGCGGCCGTAAAATCAACTCGTCACACTCAAGACGCCATTGATTAGGTAGATGAAGTCTGTCTGTGCTCGCCTGTCTTTGCCTTTCCTCATCGATTCGGTTTAGTCGTCCTCTTTTCACAAGCTTCATAAAGGAAATAAACTGTTATTCATTATTGACGGAAAACCCCTTTGGAGACGCTCTTCAAAGACGCTCTCGTATGAAATGCTTCTCTAAAGCAGCGTGTGGAGGAATGCCTTAGATAAACCATCATTTTTAATCAGCTCAGGAAAAGCTTTGTGTTATTCTTTCATTCGTGAACAATCAATAAAAGGCGAAGCAGCTGGCCAAGAACAGAAGAAAAACCCAAAGCACATCACATGAAATGATTTGCATTGCAACCGATCATGACACGGCTTTATGCCGGTTTCTGCAGCCAATCTTTGAGTACACAGTCAAATAAACCATTGGTGTAAAAGAATTTACAGTAAATTTTAATTTTGTAATTTAATTTATAAAAACAAAAACAAAACAAAAAATAAAGCACACACAAAAAAAATTACAAAAAATGTTTTTGGTAGTTTTGTAAACAAAACTTAATTAATAATGAATTTAAAAAGCTAAAACTAAACAAAACTAAAATGAAGTCAACATAAAAAAGAGCATAACATAAAAAACATAAAAGCATAAATCACTGAAAATGAAACAAAAATTAAAATAAAAACACAGTACAAAAATAAATGCTAGTTTAAAATATTAAAAAAAGATTATATATAATATCACTGCAATAACACTACTTGGGACCAGTGTTATTTTAGTATGACTGAGATACTAATATAGTTTTTATTACTTTTTTTCCCCCATTTTTTTCTGTTCTTATTTTTAATTTTAGTTCATGGTTTTGTACTTTTGTTGGGTGTTTTTCTTTTTTTAATTTGTTTTATTAATTTTTATTTTAGTTTTAATATATAAACCCTTAAACATTTTTTTTTCAGCTGGTTATTTTATTTCAGCTGAAGTTTATTTTATTTCACTTTTTTTTAATTTTTTCTTTCTTTTTTTTTTTTTTATGGTTTTAGCTTTAGTTAACTTTAATATCCCTGCTTGGGACCACCTAGCAACCACCCAGAACACCCTAGCAACCATTCAGATTTTAAAATCTGCTCCTTAAGTCATTAATGACTAAGCACAGCGATTTACAGTGCACAGTGTCTGTCGGATCACAAAAATGAACTGTTGTACAGTATTGTTATGACAGTTGAACTTTGCACAGCAGAAGTTGCTTCGTTCTGATTCCCCGTTCAGAATCCTGAGGTCGGACGCTGTAAAGAACAAACTCAGAATGAAGTCGAATGTGGTCGTCATGGTGACGAGGGTGGAGGGTTTTGTAATTAGTCATGGTAATTAATGGCGTGTCATTTTCTGTCTGCTTCGCTGCCAATGCACCATTGGCTGGATCCAGTGTCATTTTTTACATTTAACATGATTAATCTGCGGATAAGATGGAATATTACGCCACAACTCTGGTCCTCATGGTTATTGGCAGATGCATTTGTTTAAGCTGGCAACTGTAATGCCATTGTGCATTTAGTAATGGCTCCGTCTTTAGCATCCAACTACTGGAGGAAATCTCAAAGGCCGCTCTTTAATAGCTCAGTTTTGATTTAACTCAAGCTTAGGAGCTTTCACCTAACATTGCATATGGAAAAAGAAAAACAGAAACTTTGGAAAAACAGAACAAAATTGTTTAAATTTGATTCTCAGGAGAAACAGTTTTTTTTTTTTTTTTAAGGCAACACATCCAGCATTTTATTGCACTGTATCTATTTGTGTCTGTTTTTCAATTAGAATACATTTTTAAAGGCAGTTTTGACAAAATTAGTTTGTTTCTTCACTTCAGCTGCACTTACATACAACAAATTTAGCAGTTTTATTCCTATCTATATTATGAATGTTTTTATAGAGGGGTTTGTTTATATTTCACTCACATGGTTCATTATTGCACTTTATATCTTTGTGTCTATAGATTTCAATTACAGCACATTTTTAAAGAGTGAAAATGAGTTGTTTCTCCACTTAAGCAGCTCTTACATACACCAAACTTGGCAGTTTTATTCCTATCTATATTCTGAAAGTTTTTATAGAAGGGTTTGTTGATGTATTATTCACCTGGTTTATTATTGCACTTTATATATTTGCATCTGTAGATTTCAATTACAACATATAGCCCTACAGGCCGTTTTCTCAATTTCAGTTCGTTTCTCCACTTCAGCAGCACTTACACACAACAAACACTAGCAGTTTTATTCTATATTATGAATGTTTTTATAGAGGAGTTTGTTAATATATTACTTGCATGGTTTATTATTGCACTATATATTTATGTCTTTGGATTTTAATTACAGCACACATTTTAAAAGGCTGTTTTCCCAAAATGAGTTGTTTCTCTACTTCAGTAGCACTTATATACACCAATCTTAGCAGTTTTATTCCTTCCTATATTCTGAAGGTTTTTGTAGAAGGGTTTGTTCATGTATTAATCGCCTGGTTTATTATTGCACTTTATATATTTTTCCTCTGTAGATTTCAATTAAAATATATCTCTCTACAAGCTGTTTTCCCAATATCAGTTTGTTTCTCCACTTCAGCAGCGCTTACATACACCAAACTTAGCAGTTTTATTCCTACCTATATTCTGAAAGTTTTTATAGAAGGGTTTATAGAAGGGTTTGTTGATGTATTATTCACCTGGTTTATTATTGCACTTTATATTTGCATCTGCAGATTTCAATTATACCATGTATCTCTACGGGCTGTTTTCTTAATATCAGTTTGTTTGTCCACTTAAGCAGCACTTACAACAAACTTAGCAGTTTTATTCCTTATCTATATTATGAAAGTTTTTACTGAAGGGTTTGTTCATATATTATTCACCTGGTTTATTGTTGCACTTTACATATTTGCTTCTGTAGATTTCAAGTACAACATATGTCTCTACAGGCCGTTTTCTCAATTTCAGTTTGTTTCTCCACTTAAGCAGCACTTACAACAAACTTAGCAGTTTTATTCCTTATCTATATTATGAAGGTTTTCACTGAAGGGTTTGTTCATATATTATTCACCTGGTGTATTATTGCACTTTATATGCTTACATCTGTAGATTTAAATTACAATATAATCTCTACAGGCCGTTTTCTCAATTTCAGTTTGTTTTTCCACTTCAGCAGCACTTACATACAACAAACAGTAGCAGTTTTATTCTATATTATGAATGTTTTTATAAAGGGGTTTGTTAATATATTAATTGCATGGTTTCTTATTGCACTTTATATATTTGTGTCTTTGGATTTTAATTAGAGCACACATTTTAAAAGACCGTTTTCCCAAAATGAGTTGTTTCTCTACTTCAGCAGCACATATATACACCAATCTTAGCAGTTTTATTCCTTTCTATACTCTGAAGGTTTTTATAGAAGGGTTTGTTCATGTATTAATCGCCTGGTTTATTATTGCACTTTATATATTTTTCCTCTGTAGATTTCAATTAAAATATATATCTCTACAAGCCGTTTTCTCAATATCAGTTTGTTTCTTTACTTCTGCAGCATTTACATACACCAAACTTAGCAGTTTTATTCCTATGTATATTCTGAAGGTTTTTACTGAAGGGTTTGTTCATATATCAGTTTCATGTTTTATTATTGCTCTTTATCTTTTTACGTCTATAGTTTTCAACCATACATATTTTTTAAAAGTCATTTTCCCAAAATGAGTTTGCCACTTCAGCAGCACTTACATGCACCAAACTTAGAAGTTTTATTCCTATCTATATTCTGAAGGTTTTTACTGAGGGTTTTGTTTGTATATCAGTCACATGGTTTATTATTGCTCTTTATCTATTTACATTTATAGTTTTCAATTATAATACATATTTTTAAAGGTAATTTTCTCTAAATGAGTTTGTTTCTCCACTTCAACAGCACTAGAGGGGTTTGTTAATATGTTTCACACATATGGTTTATTATTGCACTTTATATATTTGTGTCTGTAGCACATAGTTTTTAAAGGCTGTTTTCCCAAAATGAGTTTGTTTCTCTACTTTAGCAGCACTTACATACACCAAACTTAGAAGTTTTATTCCTATCTATATTCTGAAGGTTTTTATGGAAGGGTTTGTTCATGTATTATTCGCCTGGTTTATTATTGCACTTTATATATTTGCATCTGTAGATTTCAATTACAATATAATCTCTACAGGCCGTTTTCTCAATATCAGTTTGTTTCTCTAATTCAGAAGCACTTACAAACACCAAACATAGCAGTTTTATTCCTATCTAAATTCTGAAGGGTTTTATAGAAGGGTTTGCTCATATATCATTCGCATGGTTTATTATTGCACTTTATTCATTTAGGTCTATAGATCTCAATTACAATACATATTTTTAAAAGTCATTTTCTCAAAATGAGTTTGTTTCTTCACTTCAGCAGCACTTACATACACCAAACTTTGCAGCTTTATTCTTATCTTTATTCTGAAGGTTTTTATAGAAGGGTTTGATCATATATAATTTGCCTAGTTTTACATAACATTTTATTCCTACAAATGACAACAAATATATAACATTTCAGAATACTTTTAATGGGTTAAAGACAAGAAATCCTATTTTTTGTCATAAAATTAAATTGAGAAAATGTATTTTATATACACAAAGATTATACACATTAAGTGTCTACTTAAATGTTTCAAATAACTTTTGTAAAAATAAAAATGTGATAAAAAAATATGATAAAAAAATAAGTCTTTCAATGTCATCTAATGATTTTGGCTCCAAATATGCTTGATTAGATTTTTTTGTTATATATATAAAAAAAAAAAAAAAAAAGTAGTAGTATGGGGATATCTATTAGTTAACTACCCTATTCACCTTTGGTATCAAAAAGAAGAATGCAGAGGTGTAACTGCTCTCCATTTAACCTCGCTTTTGTCCTGCGAAACAACTAAGGCATTCACAAGAAAAGTGCTTCCTCTTAACAGATTAAAATAATGTCAAAAAGTCTGTGAAGAAAGCCAAGCATCAGAGTCTAAAGGCTTTGAACAGCATGCACAATTCACAGAAAGCCAATACCATGTTGAAAATCTCTGCCATTAGCGTTATTCAACGTGTGAAAGCTCTCTGGAACACATCCATTAGAACTCGCAGACCAAACCTGTGTTTAAATGCACTGCACTTTATATTTCTTTCCCAAACAGCCACACGGAAAAGCCATTAGCTAGTAAAACAAGGTCGCTGAACAGCTGAAATCACACCCCCGTGATATAATGAAATTTACGTTCTGGTAATAACAAAAAGTGAAGGTCTTTCTGTAGAGGCGGAAAACAGAGGAACAGAGCAGTGGAACTGAGAGGGCTGTCTTGTGAAAAATAAATACAAGAAATGAAATATTAACAGTGTTTTAGGATCACAGTAACTGCATGTCAGAGCAAATAACTGCTGGAGACTATCATTGACATGCATCATTAATATGTGCTGGAGAAATACAACTTTAAAAGCTCGCTATAAACACAGAGTTCTCACGAACAATCATTTCTCCTGGATCCCTTTCTTAAGAAACCTCTTGAGGATCTCACATCTGAGAGGTTTTTGGAACAAGAAGTGTATTTTTCCTATACGCTCTTTGAAACAACGAAATTATAATGGACAAAGAACATAAAGCCATTTTTTGGCATTGTAGGAATATTTTAATGAGAATGAACACAAATTCTAATTATTGTAGTGCGTCAGATGTTTTTCTTTTGAGTTTTGTCATTTTCATTATTCTCATTACTGTAAAACATGTTAGCGTGCCAATTAAGATAATCTAATGAGAATCATAATTGGATGAATGACATAAAAAAAAAAAAAAGTGTTATGAAATAAAATACTTAACATGCAGTGATTTAAAAAAAGAAACATTCCAAAAACTGAAGCCCAAAATACTTCATATTCTAAATAACATTAGATTTTTTAAACATCCAAAATGATCAGATGTTTTTTGTTGCTTTATGCTAACGAGAATTTGGATACCAACGTAAATGAATAATGTTAAATGTCTCCTAACTTTAAAAAACCATAATGAGAATCATAACTGCATGATTAGCATAAAAGTAATAGCATAAAGTAAACTAAAAGAAAAAAACGTAAAAAATTTAAGGCAAAAAAAGCCAAATACCATATTAGTTTGTGACAATAATAAGAATCTAATGAGAACCATAATTGGATGAATAACATAAAAAGAATATTTTAAATAAGTAAAATAGTTTAATACAGTGATTTATTAAAATAATTTCCAATTTCAAAACTTATTTTTCTTTTTGTTTTTTTATTTGCTTAAACATATTTTTTATAGTATTTGTTCAGTGACCCTGGACCACAAAACCAGTCTTATGTTGCACAGGTATATTTGTAGCAATAGCCAAAAATACATCGGATGGGTCAAATTTATCGATTTTTCGTTTATGCCAAAAATCATAAGGATATTAAGTAAAGATCATGTTCCATGAAGATATTTTGTAAATCTGTTACCGTAAATATATTAAAACTTAATTTTTGATTAGTAATATGCATTACTATGAACTTCATTTGGACAAATTAATAGGATTGTACTTAGGATACAGCGTCTTCTCGACATGACGTAAACCACATGGAAATTTTACTGTGCTTGTGGGCGGGCAAGTTGTTTGTGACGTAGAACGTGGGCGGACATTATGCAAATGTGTTACTTTGTGACGTGTGGCCGTAACAGAAAAAGATTCGAATTCCTGACGACTCGTTCAGGCAATTGTGAACCGACTATTTTTTTTGATAGACAATAACTTTAATTAACTTTGTAGATAGTTTATGTTCACATACAGCTACATGACACACTGCATGACAGGACATATTTAAAAAAAGGCATAATAGGAGCACTTTAAAGGTGATTTTCTCAATATTTTGATTTTTTTGCACCATCAGATTCCAGATTTTCTAACAGGTGTATCTCGGCCAAATATTGTCCCATCCTAACAAACCGTACATCAGTGAAAAGCTTATTTATTCAGCTTTGTTGTATAAAGATGATGTATACATCTCAATTTCGAGAAATTTACACTGGTTTTGTGTTCCACGGTCACAATTTATCTGTTCTAAGATTTTTTGTTTGTTGCTATTTTTGTTGTTTTTTCATAATAAGAATGCACTCATAAAAATGATTCTTCAACACTGTCCAGATTATTTAAAAAAAAAAAATCCTTTTCATTTAACACCATTGTGTTAGGTTTCCCATTTATATAATTGCATTGTGTTAAACTGACTTGAAACAGTTGCGTTTTGGTACAACTCAATATTTTCATTTTGAAAGAACACGTTTCAATTAAATAGTCCAAAAATACCATTTGATGCTTGTTCAATTTACTTAAGTAAATTAAGTTAATCCAACACAATTTTTTGTGCCTTAATTTGAGTTGAGAGTACATAAATTATTTTATTTGTGTAACTAGGAAGTGGATTTCCCCTTCCTATCATGCTTTGTACAAAGAGAGTAAATGTTGAAATAAAATGTTATTTTATGCATTTTTTAATTAAGATGTTACAATTGGGAGACTTGTTAATGTTTAATGTTCTTTAATGTTTGTATTTAAAACAGTTTCTGGAGAGTAAATGTTTTTGGGGGTTACCATTGTGGTGAAGTGCAGAGCATGAGCTTGGGTTGAGGACCTGCTAACGTTAGTTAACGTGTTTTAATAATAAAATAAACAACTATTTTGGCCATGCCATGGAAAGCCATCTTATGGCTAATGCCTAACAAGTAGGCTAATGCCTAAAGTTAAGTACATCAAATGTATAATTTTTTGAGTGTAGAAGGATTTCTGCCTAGTTATTTGTTTTCCAGTTAAATGTTTTAGTTTGAGCATAAAATAATCACTTCATAAATGTATCAATTTCATTTAAACTATATTTGATGAAATTGAGTTGGCCCAACTCAATTACATTTCATTGCATGAATTTAATTTTTATGAGTTGGGGTTACACATATTTATTGGAGGGAAATCCTGCCCTTAATTAAATTGAGTTCATCCAATTAATTTTTTTCTTTGAGTGTGGAAAATAACATAATTATGTAACTTTTCTGTCACAATGCTTTTAAAACAGTAGCATTTTAAATGCTTTAATTAAGAAATCAATACTTATGTGTATATTATAATATACAATAAATATTCAATATTTTTCCTATTTGATTCTGACCTGGATTTGTTACTGATTCAACTGTTTACACAAAATTTACCTGTTAAACAAAAAACAATAAAATCTGAGGTTAATCAATGATACGACACACCAATACACAACGGTCATGCCAAATCATCATGATCAGTGATGCTCACCAGCTTCCTCTGACCTGCTGTTCTCTGCATCACTCATCGATCTGTCGCCTGAGGAATGACTGATCTTTTGTCAGGTGGTCCGGCGGTCAGATCCACTGCGTGTGGGATGAAGCCTCGCACCCGCCGGGACTCGACCCGCAGAGGAGCGATGGATCCATCGATGGATCATTTGACTGCAGGTGAAAAGGGAAGACAATGTGAGAGGAGAGGAAGACGGATAGAGGAGGACGAGCGATCGCTCTCAGGGGAACTTACAGACTCGAGTAGCAGCAAAACACCATCACGCATGGCAAACCACAACGGCTGATGGAAGATAAAGACACTGGTGTAGTAATGTGTGAGAGACTCCATCAAATTAAACACAAGACCACTAAAACTCACGGATGATTTTGTTCAATTAAGACAGCGTTTAAAATAATGCCGAAGACGTTTAATTGGATTTGACCTACAAAATGTCATTTCAGCACTTTTAGAACAATGAAAGTACTATAAATGTAGTGTAAATGTGAGCAGTCACCCTTGAGAGTCATAAAATTACCGTTCTGGGTTGGACAGAAAAAACACAGGATTACTTTGGATAAACAAACAAACAAACAAAATGGTGTAATATTTAAGTCATTTTCAGATTTTTCAGTCCGAGATTTTTTTTTCTTAAATGCATTTTATCAGGCTCCTATGCTTGGAGTAATTTCACATTAATGTTAGACTAGGCTAAGTTGATGTCCTTTAATGAAAGGACAAAGAAAAAAAATAAAAATAAACACACTTGATGGACTACAACTACCTTTGCATTTATCCTACTGTTTTTACCAATCAAATGTCAAATTAAGAAAAAAAAAAAAAAAAAAAAAAGTTATTAATCAAAAAAAAATTCAATTATATTTTCACAGGAGCCTGAATATATATTTTTTAAACAGCATTAACATTAATAAAATTACACTTTTGGGTTGGACAGAAGACGAAATATAGGTATTGTTGGATACATTTTGGATACATTTTTTCTACATTTTCTTAAAAAAAAAAAAAAATCGAATAATCTTTGTTCTGTTTACGATTTAGATTTTTTCACCAGTGTCGAAAGTGAAAAACTGCAAAACCTAATTTCAGCACATTTAGAGCAGCTTTAAAAACAAATAAAAGCACTGTCTATGCAGTGTAATTAGTTACTGACTTTAAGATTCATAAAATTAATTATTAGGCCGGACTGAAGATGAAATACAGATTTATTTTTGGATAAAATGGTCCTGAAAAACAAACAAACAAAAAAACTGTAATATTTAAGTAATAAAATTACGTTTAATTAGTAATTTAATTAATTTTTTCTTTTAATTGAGCATTTTTTTTTTTCACGAATGTCAAATATTTTAATAGGAATGTGAAAAAAAAAAATTCTAAATTAAAACACAAATCTCACATGGACTTTTATATATATATATTATATATATATATATATATATATATATATATATATATATATATATATATATTTGCGTGCTTAATGAAAAAAATTCAAGGAGAAGTCCACTTCCAGAACAGCAATTCACACAATGTACTCAACCCTCTTGTCATCCAAGATGTTCATGTCTTTCTTACTTCAGTCATAAAGAAATTGTGTTTTTTGAGGAAAACATTTCAGCATTTTTCTCCATATAATGGACTGATAAGGTGCCCCAATTTTGAACTTCCAAAATGCAGATTAAATGCGGCTTCAAACGATCCCAGGTTGTAAACGATCCCAGCTGAAAAAGAAGGGTCTTATCTAGTGAAACGATCGGTTATTTTCATAAAAATAATACAATTTAAATACTTTTTAATGTTAATGCTGAAAAGTTTCCCTCAAAAACATAATTTCTTTACAACTGAAGAAAGAAAGACATGAACATCTTGGATGACAAGGGGGTGAATACATTATATGTGAATCTTTGTTTTGGAAGTGGACTTCTCCTTTAAAAAAGTACAAAGACACAAGTTTGAATCAATCTGAGCAGATCCAGCGTAAATGACTCAATTGATTCGGTTCATCTGTTCCTCTTTTTGCATCTTCAGCCATTTTTACACATGACACGAAATTAAATAAGCGAAAAAAGTATGTTTTTTTTTTAAATTGTGTGAATTTCGCATGCTTAATGAAAAAATTAAACACTTTCAATAAATCAAGCACTTTCTAAGTACCTCTTGAGGAATATTGTTATATTCAAAGGTTTTCCAGGCCTTAAATTTCAAGCACTTTAAGCACCTTTTACGAACCCTGTAAATAACATGTGAGTGAGAGGATGTTCATTGTCTTTAAATGCTAAAACCGTTTCCACATTGTGCATGGCGGCCGTTCTCGCATGATTCTGTGCGCAGTGATCCTGCGGTTTCTGCATCAAGCGTTAAGCGGCCTGCTCACGTTCTGCTCCGCTGGTCAAAAGCAATTAAAAGAAACATGGCTTTAATTATCATACCTGCCCGGATGAGACATGCATGAGCGGATGGAAATGCAGCGGAACGAAGCAGAAAACACAGGCCAAAGTTTGCAGCTGAGCTGCAATATGGGATTTACTGTAGTCGGGACTTACGGACAAGCTTAAGAACTTCAGTCATGAATTTGTTTGTCCGGCTTTAGTTTATCTGTGAATGTTTGTATGCATGTTTTTTTTTTTAATGAAATTGTGTTGAAATGGGCTTGCGAGGCTTTACAAATATACTTCAATAGAAAAGGTGCTAGAAAATTCATGAACAATGAAGCAAATCAAACCAGATTGAGAAACATCACTGCTTTAAAAACACAAACAATTACCTTTCTAGGAGGCTGTTTGCATTATAATAGCCAATCACCTCATTTTTCCTCGCTTGGTAATTTCTCTTTAGATTTTTACTTATTATTCTCTGTCTAAAGGCTGCTATATATATTAAATTAGATTTCCTAGATATTGGTTTTCATTATTCTGTGCATTTGAATGCGAAATGGCCTCATTGAGGCTGAAACGGCGGGTCGCTGCCAAGCTGAGGCGAATATTAGCGTGATGTTTCTATTAGTCAGAGTCGTGCAAACACAACGATTCGCTCATTTGCTCTAAAGGGACTGAAAAACATCTGCTGACCACGCAGAACTCCAGCCGCAGGGGTCAGGTCATTATCATCTGCGCATCTCATTATCATTTTAATTAGTGGTGGATTCAATTAGCAGAGGTCTGAATGTCTGTCCGTATGGATTTGGGGTCTGGAGGGGTTTATATAAAATACACACACACATACATACATATATATATATATATATATATATATACACACATATATATTAACTCCAGTTCATGTTACTCCAAATATATAAAAATATATACATAAAACATATAAATAAAAATAAATAAATAAAATGTAAAATTAGCTCATATGCATGTTATTTTCAAAACAAAAAAATTAAAAATAAAATTAAATAAATATAATCTTCATTTACATCCAGTGCATGTTAATCCTACAAAATTAAAAAAAAAAAAAAAAAAAAAAAAAAAAAAATTCATATATATACATATTTATTATTTCCTGTGCATTTTATTCCCAATAAATAAATAAATACACAAACAGACCAACAAAATTAAAAAAAAAACATAAATACATACTGTATAATCTAAATTAAATCCAGTGCATTTTATTCCAAATATATAAAAATGTACACATAAAATAAACATAAAAATGAATATGATCTATAATTAGCTTTAGTGCATGTTATTTCCAAAACAATAAATGAAAAATAAATAAATAAAATCTAAATTTACATCCAATGCCCCCCCCCCCCAAAAAAAAAAAACATTTTAATATTATTTCCAGTGCATGTTATTCCCAATAAATAAATAAATAAAAAAAACATAAATAAATATAATCTAAATCAAATCCAGTGCACATTATTCCAAATATATAAACAACGCGTACATAAAAAAACATACAAATAAAAAAATAAATAAAATGAAATAATAAAAAAATATATAATTTAAACTTAGCACTTGTGCATGTTATTTCCAAAACAATAAATAATAAAAAATAACATAAATACATAAATATATTCTACATTTACATCCAGTGCATATTAATCCCAAAAAATAAATAAAAAAAATAAAATAAAATAAATATAACCTAAACTTACATCCAGTGCACATTATTCCAAATAAATAAATACATGGATACAAAAAACCATTCTGGTATAAAATGCCCACTTCTCACAATCCCCACAGATAAAACCAAAATCCCATCCTATTTTCTTTCTCTCTGAATATCTTGTTTTACTCAGAAATACATTGGCAGTAAAATGGTTTCTTACGTTGTTTCATGTTGACTTTCTGTGTCTGCTCCTCGTTTTGTTTTTCTCCTGTCGTGTGTGGCCTCCTTGATTCTTCTCCAGGACCGCAGGGATTGTGTTTGGGCCCTTGGCAGAAACGTCACACGTGTGTCTGAATCCGTCCGGAAGGAAAAAGCCGCGCCAGTTCAGCACAGGAATCTGCCATGCTCTAATGTACAGCCAGTATTCATTATAATGGGATAATTGCTTTATGCAAACGTAAAAAGCAAGCCAACAACAGAGCCTGAAGGAAATTTTAATCTTAAAGTTAATTTAATTTTTAAGGATGTCTGAGAAGGCTTTTAATGCCCAACATACCAGAGTCAGAGAAGACGTCTTATTTAATCTGAGACAAATGAAAAAGGTGTTACTTCAATTATGGGTTCTGTGGAAACTACCTTAAAACACACTTTTACATTATCATTGAAATACTGATAGTCAGTGTTCACCACATCTCAAATTACGTGTAATTATATTCTGACATTTAGATTTTTTTGTAATTTTTTGATAAAAAACAAAATAAACAAAACATAAAACAAAAAAACTAACAAAAACGCCCAATTAAAATAAATAAATAAATAAACAAAATGTAATTAAAAATATATAAATACATATAATCTAAATAAAAACCAGTGCATCTTATTCCAAATGTATAAGAAATGTATACATAAAATAAAGATAAAAATAAATAAATATAATCTAAAATTAGCTCCTGCGCATGTTATTCCCAAAACAATAAACAAAAAAATAAAATAAAAATAATCTAAATTTACATCCAGTGCATATTAATCCCAAAAAATAAATAAAAAAGAAAAAGAAAAAAATATATTTGAATATTATTTTCTGCGCATGTTTTCCCAATAGATAAATAAAATTTTATTTAAAATACATATATAAATATAATCTAAATTAAATCCATTGCACGTTATTCCAAATTTACATAAAATAAACATAATAAATAAATAAATATAATTTAAAATTAGCTCCTGTGCATGTAATTTTCAAAACAATTAATTTAAAAAATAAATAAATAAATAAATAAATAAATAAATATAATCTACATTCCTGTGCATGTTATTCTCAATAAATAAATAGATAAATAAATGAATAAATAAACAAAATTAAAAATACATACAGTATAATCTATATTAAATTCAGTGCATGTTATTTCCAATATATGAAAATGTATACATAAAATAAACAAAAATAAATAAATCTATAATTAGCTCCTGTGCATGTTATTTCCAAAACACTAAATAAAAAAAAAAAATAGCATAAATAGATAAATATAATCTAAATTTACATCCAGTGCACTTTATTCCAAATATATAAAAATGCATACATAAAATAAATAAATAAATAAATAAATACATACATACATAAATACATAAATACATGAATACAAAAATCATTCTGATATAAAATGCCTAATATAATTTTTTTTTATTTTCACCAAAAAGAAATAAATAAATAAATAAAAATAAAAACACATTAAAAAAATACTAATATATCCATATTTTATGGTGGATATTCATATTATAAGATTCAAAGTATAGGACAAAGGTAAAAAAATCTAACAGAATCTTAATCTAATAAAAACTATATATTTTTTTATTTTATATTTTAAGACTGCAAGTCCAGGATAAGTGTAAAGTAATGAAATATAATAATAATAATAATAATAATAATAATAATAATAATAATAATAATAATAATAATAATTAGCTTTGGTAAATGAACAAACTTAATAAAGGTAAAATATATATATATATATATATATATATATATATATATATATATATATATATATATATATCCAGTCAGTTTTAATGTGAACGTCATAAAGAAAAAGATGAAATCTGTTTAAATAAAAATGAATCCCCAGGACTTAAAAGTTAAATAAAATAAGGCCGCAACGGAGAGACATGCAGTCTGTTCAATATTTACATCTTAAAGTCTTAAGGTCACGTCTAATTTTCACAAATCGTGTTCGCCAGAGGTTTTTGGTTGAGTTGTGAGCGAACGACGCCGATGTAAACGACAGATCAACAGCATGTCTGTCCCTCGCAGCATTGCATTGCATTAAACGCGGCGTCTGCGCTGACTTACTAGGTCAAAACTCATGCGAAGGCATCGCGTTTGTCTGCGGGCAGACCTGCGGTTTGTCCCGTGATGAGTCAGAATGAGAAAGACGGCAATCTGCCCTCCTGCCACTCCGCCGTCATTAATACCCTCTGTGCCGCGGATGAATTATTCATTACACCTGTTTATTATGCATCAAATGGCAGAGCCAACTAATCAGGCCGTGCGAGTTATCCTAATCAAAGGGTAATTGACAGGACACGGACGGCGTGACAAGCTCGGAAGGTGAGCGAGAGAGCGATGGAGAGGCCGAGTTTCGCTGCAGGTTAAATGCAAAATTCGGCGGCGGTCAATAGCAATCTGAGAGAAAGCTCACGGGAACCCGAACCGCTGCGGACGCCTCGCCAATGATGCTGGGAAACTCGTTAGTGTGACTGACAGCGTTCATACTAATGTTTCAATCAAGTCCAGCTTCCTATTTTAAAAAAAGTGCAACAAAACATCACCATAAATGACTGAACGCAAAGAAGAAATGAACTTCTTTCAGCAGAAAAAAAACAAATGGCAGCATCTATCAAACACAGCACTGTTTGACAGAGCAATACTTGCTTATTTCAAAAACGAACAAATGGAATGAATAAACTACAGTGGAAATACCACATACAACTGACTAAATGCATAGTAGAAATACTTCTTATAATAAATAAAAAAAAAACTATTAAAAAATGAATAATTACATAAAGTATCTGCACAATTATTTGAATAATTTAAATAAGAAAAAAGTAATAAAATATAAAAAAATATTACAAAAAAGTATATAATTAAAAAGATTTGAATAAATAAATAAAAACAAAAATGCAATAACTAAAAACATAAAATGATGTAATAATTAAAAAAAAATGAATAGAATGTTTTTAAAATACAAAAATACAACAGAAATACTCTATGACAAATAAATAAAAGTATTTTAAATAAACAAGTATTTAACGAAAGAAATTAAATATTAAAAATCAATAAATTTTACATAAGTATATAAATTAAAAATTACTTGAATAAATAAAAACAAAAATACAATAACTAAAAACACACAACAATGTATGGAGGGCCAAATTACTCAAAATTAAATAATTAAATAAATGTTGAAATATATAAATAAATCGCTAAATGCATCATTTAATTATTGAAAGCATAAATAAATGTATAAATATTTATTTATTTAAATATGTATTTATTTATTTAACTTTTTATTTATTTAAATATTTATTTATTTCATTAATTATTTATTCATTTATTTAAATATTTATTCATTTATTTATTTAAATATGTATTTATTTATTTATTTATTTATGCATTTACTTATTGCCTCCACATTTCATTTTGAGGTATTATTTAAATAAATAAGTAAATAAATGAATAAATAAATAAATAAATAAATAAATAAATAAAAAGTTATAAACATAATAATTTAAATAAATTGTTTTTGAAATAAAAATGCAGTGAAATACAATACAATAAATAAATAAAAAACAAATATATAACATTATTTACATGATTACATAACATTATTTACATAAAAGTAAGTACAAACATATAAATAAATAAATGAATGAATTTAGTTATCATCTATTTAGTTTTTGAACTAAACAGATGATAAAATACAGTGGAAATACTCTTTACAATTAATAAATAAATACATAAAAATATTTAAAGAAAATAAATAAATGGAATTATTTACATATAGTTATGTAAATAAAAATAATTAAATCAAATTTACAAGCAAACAAATACATACATATGTGCACAAATGGGTCTTTGAGATATATATATAATATAATATATTATATATATATATATATATATATATATATATGTATTATTCATGGTCCACAGCATTTAAATGGTACTCCAAGGCACTTCAAAAAATGTCAAGGTACTGTCATGGTACCATATCCGAAAGTCACATTATCATATCAAATTGAATGCAACAATTTGCGAATGGTTTACACAGACAAAGTGTTCTGAACAGACAGACGGCGCTAACAGGGGAGAATGAGATCTGGAAAGTATCACAAACTGAATCTGAACTTTCCACATTTGCATTTCCCACATGAGCGCCAAACAAAGACACAGCGCCAATCCGAGATAGCAAATATAATTAAACAGAACGAAAACAAGATGTACTAACGTCTCTGGAGTTGCCGTATCACTAGGCTAGACGTTTCAAAGCTCGGTTTCTATCGGTAACAAAGTTGGACTGAATTTCAATTTCATTCGGTCAACTGAGGAGACAAATTACTGCTAAATGATTAGCACAAGCCCTCACCGTCAGACCACAACCTTAACTAATTAATATAACTAACAAATATAAATCACACACTCTTACACTGACCTTTGAATGTGGTTTGTAGGATTTACACGAACAGCCGCGGGTTACGTCTGACTTCATTACACTGTGACCAAAGACAGCTAATGCCAAATGAAAATATGATTCTCACTTTGTCGTTTTCAGGTTTCTATCACTCACACGGTCCAATTTCTTTAGTCGTTTCAGGAGGCAAATTATCCTAAAGTGATTAGAAGCTGCTACTCACCAGAAACAAGATTTATGTAAATGTGAACACCAAGAGTCTATTACTGAAGATTACTGAAGATTTAAAGGGACAGTTCACCCAAAAATGAAAATTTGCTGTTAATTTACTAACCCTCAAGCCATCCAAGATATACAGTACGTAACTTTTTTTCTTCAGTGGAACCGGAAAGAAGATTTTTAGCTGAAACCGTGCTCCTTGGTGAATCATAAAATGCGAGTCAATGGGTACCGTCACTTTGAAAGTCAAAAAAGCATATCAGGCAACACAAAATGAATGTGGCTCCTGACGATATATAAAACGAAATTCCAGGACTTTGAAGGACTTTTCAAGCACTACTTTTTTTGGGGGGGATTTTCAAGGACTTCAATCAGAGATCTCACTTATCAAACAATGTCTTCTCCTTCAAATTAAGACCACAGTTCATTTTCATAAGGGATTTGTAACCATACTGCCTTGATGATTTGATGTCTGTTTAATTAAAAAAAAGACAAAAATCTGAAAAAAAAAAAATAAAAATAATTGCCAAACCACTCCGAAATCCTGATCTGAAACAAATGATTCGCAATACGTGCTCTAAAGTCCCGAACTAAATCAAATGATTCACAAACCTGCACCGAAGTCTCAAACTGAATCTGAATATGATTCACGATTTGCGCTCTGAAGTCCCAAACTGAATCAAATGATTCATGAACCTGCACCGAAGTCTCGATCTAAATCAAATGATTCGCAATATGTGAAGTTCTGATCAAAATCAAATGATTTGCGAACTTGCACCGAAGTCTCAATCTGAACCAAATGATTTTCGATACGCGTTCTGAAGTCCTGAACTGAATCAAATGATTCACAAACCTCTACCAAAGTCTCAATCTCAATCAAATGATTTGCGATATGCGTTCTGAAGTCCTGAACTGAATCAAATGAGTCACGAACCTGCACTGAAGTCTCTATCTGAATCAAATGATTCACGATAAGTGAAGTTCTGATCAAAATCAAATGATTTGCGAACCTGCACAAAAGTCTTGATCTGAATCAAATGATTTGCGATACGTGTTCTGAAGTCCCGAACTGAATCAAATGAGTCACGAACCTGCACTGAAGTCTCTATCTAAATCATATGATTCACGATATGTGAAGTTCTGATCAAAATCAAATGATTCGCGAACCTGCAAAGTCTTGATCTGAATCAAATTATTTGCGATACGTGTTCTGAAGTCCCGAACTGAATCAAATGAGTCACGAACCTGCACTGAAGTCTCTATCTAAATCATATGATTCACGATATGTGAAGTTCTGATCAAAATCAAATGATTCGCGAACCTGCAAAGTCTTGATCTGAATCAAATTATTTGCGATATGTGTTCTGAAGTCCCGATCTGAATCAAATGATTCGCGATATACGAAGTTCCAATCAAAATCAAATGATTCCTGAACATGCACCAAAGTCTCTATCTGAATCAAATGATTCACGATATACGAAGTTCCAAATTAAAATCAAATGATTCGTGAACCTGCACCAAAGTCTCTATCTGAATCAAATGATTCGCGATATGTTAAGTTCTGATCAAAATCAAATGATTCGCGAACCTGCACCGAAGTCTTGATCTGAATCGAATGATTTGCGATATGCGTTCTGAAGTCCTGAACTGAATCAAATGAGTCACGAACCTGCACCAAAGCCTCTATCGGAATCAAATAATTTGCAATATGCAAAGTTCCGATCAAAATC
Source organism: Cirrhinus mrigala (assembly GCA_036247105.1). Classification (NCBI taxonomy): domain Eukaryota; kingdom Metazoa; phylum Chordata; class Actinopteri; order Cypriniformes; family Cyprinidae; genus Cirrhinus; species Cirrhinus mrigala. The sequence goes on from CM070021.1 coordinate 34,312,523, forward strand.
AAATGATTTGCAAACCTGCTAAATCAAATAATTCATGATGTGTGATGTAAAGTCCCAGTTTGATTCAAATGATTCACGATACACAATTCAATTGGATCGCCTTGAAACAGTGAATTACTTTGTGATTGGTTTAACTGATTCTGAGTTAAAAAAAAAAAAAAAAAAAAAAACTCACCCATCACTACATGCTTTTTAAAATTGTTACAAGCAATGTTAAAATTAAAAAATGATCGGTTCTTTTAATTTGATCTGTTTTTTTTTTTTTTGCTAGTGAATCGCTTGAAACGAATGATCAAAGTCTTATAATTCACCAAGTACCACAGCCTCAGCTAAAAATCTTCTTTACTGTTCTGCTGAAAAAAAAAAAAAAAAAAAAAAAGTCCCCTACATCTTGGATGGCCTGGGAGTGAGTAAATTACCAGTGATTTTTCATTTTTGGGTGAACTGTCCCTTTAAAAGCCAGCATCTAAAGTTTTATGTGTTTCTTTGTAGCTTTTAGCCTCTACAAATTGTTTCACAATGAATCCAACACTAAATCTGACAAACGAAGTCATCAATTGTGGATAAAAGCACGAGTTCATCTGCTTGTTCTGACCTTTATCGACTAATCAGGCATGTTCAAGCACAATTTAAGGAGGCGTATCTGAACTCGTCGTGATCTTTCCCTCACAGAATCCACAAAGCATCCGAATCCAGATTGACTTCCGTCTACGAGAGGCGTTTCTGTATTCCGATAAGTTCCCGGACTCAATCTGCCGAGAGTAAATTGCTTTTTCCCCTCTCATACGGCGCAGTCGCAAACGTTTAGAGAAGCCGGCGAAATGTTTTTATTGGATATGGCAGCAAACAGTCAGACGTGTGAAGCACGTGTGAATACCTAATGCGCTCGTACCAGAAGGAAATGGACTGTGATTATGATCTTCTCTGTTCTTACAGGTGGAAGGAAGTGATCTCATGTCCATCAAACAGGATGCAAATCACTCTCATGAGCTTGCTGCGAAATCAGTCAACCGTGTGCGAGCGCTAAATTAGCATGCTGATCCAGGCTGGATTTGCTGGTGAGACAAACCTAGTCATAACAACGTAGCCTGCTGTTATTTCACACACTATTATACTATTTGTGTACCACACAGTATGTAGTACATAGTATGGTATTTTTACATTCTGAACATCAAAATGTACCAAGACACCAGTGGAGAAACATCCTCAGTGCTGTTAAAGGAATAGTTTACATTTTATCCATTTATAGATCCTCTGCAGTGAATGGGTGCCGTCAGAATGAGAGTCCAAACAGCTGATAAAAACATCACCATAATCCACAAGTAATCCACACCACTCCAGTCCATCAATTAACATCTTGTGAAGCCAAAATAAAAAAATGCGTCATTAAGACGTTTTGAACTAAAATACGAGTCCATAATCCGTAACGCTTCCTTCAGTGAAAAAGTGGTCTGAATTCTGAATTCTTGCACTGTTTACAGTCCAGAACAGCTCTAAACAAATATGTGGCTGGATTTTGATGTGAGAGACAACAAGAGATGGACTTCTTCACTGGAGGAAGTGTTATTATGGACTCATATTTTGTCCAGACGTGATGGTTTGACATTAAAAATGCCTTAATAATGGATTTGTTTCTTACAAACACACAGCTTTTGGCTTCACAAGATGTTCATTGATGGACTGGAGAAGTGTTGTCACGATACCAAAATTTTGACTACGATACAACACCTGACTAAAATACCTCGATACTACTGCTGAGCCAATACTACGACAAAAACATAGAATGACAGGTAAAGTAACTGAATAATAGATATGGAGTTTACAGTTATTTTATATATTAAAAAAAGCATTTCATCCCCTTTAAAATGTATCTTTGCAACTCTTTTTTCACAATAACAATTTATAGCATGATATAGTCATTTTTGTTATTTTATCTTTGTTTTTAATACTAAGAACATAGATGCAAGTAACAAACTAAAGGACAACTACAATAAAACGCAGACACAAATGAAATAAGTAGGGCCCTATGTTTTATTCACAAATTCCTTTTTATTTTGTCCAAGTTCCATTTTTTTTTTTTCGGTTTTAATTTTACTGGATTCCATTTTTTTCTGTTTTAAATTTTTCTAGACTATTTTAATGGTTACATTTAAAAAAATATTAATCAAAAAGCATTTTTGCATTTCAATCATCAAAACTTACACAATTAAACAGCAATTTCTTAAAAGTTTAACAAAAATGAAAAACGTTTTATTTTTTTTCTCAAATTCTGTTTTATTTTGATCAAATTCTGTGAATCTGTTTTCCATTAATTTTCTGGATTCTATCTTAATAGATTCATTACATTTTATAATAATTTTTTAAAGATTTATTAGATTTTATAAAGAATTAATTTATAATATTATTATTATTTTTTTTGAAACACTTAAGAAATACTTAAGAAAAACTAATTTTTCTAGACTTTATTTTATTGATGATTACATTAAAAAATATTAAATATTAAAAAGCATTTTGAATTAACTGAAATCATAAAAACAGCATTTTTTTAAAAAGTTTACCAAAAATAAAAAACGTTTTATTATTTTTTTTACTGTCTTGTGTATTTACAATTTTTTCGCAAATAAGTTCTGGTATAAAAAAAATTACATATCACTATCATTACATTAAGCAATTTTTTCTGGATTTATTTCTGGACTTTATTTTAATGGTTACATTAAAAAAAAAAAAATGAATTAAAAAGCATGTCTAATTAATTGAAATCATAAAAACGTACACAATTTAACAGTAATTTCTTAAAAGTTTAACAAAAACGAAATGCATTTTATTATTTTTCACAAACTCAGTTTTATTTTGACCAAACTCTGTAAATCTGTGTTTTCCATTAACATTCTGGATTTAATTTTAATAGTTTCATTAAATTTAATATTTTATATTAATTTTTAAAGATTAATTAGATTTTATAAAGAATGAATTTATATTATTATTATTATTTTATTTTATTTTTTTAAGAAATACTGCCTGTGTTTTTACAGTTTTCTTGTAAATGAATTCTGGTAAATAATTTTTCAGGTAAATATTCTTTTAATAATATTTTTATGAATAGTAGTAGTACTATCATTACATTAAGTTACATTACATAATAATAATAAAAATAATAATAATAATCACAAAAGGGTATTAGCAATGTCTTTGAATAAAATGTAAAACTGTTCAACAGACCTTATTTACTAAAAACCCATTGAAAAACCCATTCACTTTGGGGACGATGGAACAGAAAGTGCTAAAATGAAAATGTTTCTCATTTTCAGAGGATCAAAAGAAGTGCTGCAGCAATACACAGGATGAAAATAATGTATTTTTAAACTTTAAATCATGTGAATGTATTCTAGCAGACTCCAAAAATAAAATTAAGAACTGAAAGTGAGGGCATTACGAGTACTTTAAGACTGAATGTTCTCAGCACTGCTAATTTTATGTAATTTACTAAATCTAAACTGTCAGGCACATTGGATCCAGCAAAAAATGTAATTTATATTCATATGCAGCAGTAATAAATCAATTCACCTGCTTGATTCGCACATTTGACTGCTAATAATGAACTTTTCTGTCACTTCTATGTAAATCCATGTGACTCATTTTTCACAGGAGAGCTGATCGCGCCGCTATACCGCTAATGTTTTTACTCCCAAAGACTGAATATCATCTCTGCAGGTGTTCTGATTACATAACACGCACAGAACAGCTTCAGATCTCTCACCTAAGCGCTGAAGAGAGTCACATTTTCAGCACGGTTTTATTGCGTTTTTCTCCGGCTGACTCAGCCGTTCTACGTTAACGTCCGCGGAGAGGCGCGTGACTTTCGCAGCGATTCCTCTGGCGCACGCTGACCTCCATTAAATAGTGTCATTACATATCAAATTATTCAATTAGCACGATTAACTTAATGGCCAGAAATAAGTGAGGAAACCTTACAGGAGCATCCCAGAGGAAAGCGATTAGCTGCTAACAGATGGAGATGAAAATCAGACCTCAAGTGGCAGAATGTCACATGTAATACTACATAAAATGAAGCTATTTTTAAAATACTGTATAATATTAGCATTCTGCCCGCTGAGCACATTACAGTACCTACAGTATGTAGCATACAATGCTAAAAGTTTCAAACTGCAGGATTTAAGTTTGTGTACAAAAGAAGTGTGAAGCGTGTGAAGGAAATAAAAATTGGTGAAATCACTTCTGGTTCGTTTGTCATACTGGAAACACAATTTGAATTAATAAGTATAATTAATATATTAATATATGATTGTGAATATTAATATATGAATATATTACATTCTTTAATATATGAATATTATAAAAAATATATTAATATATATATATATATATATATATATATATATATATATATATATAATTCATTTTTAAAACAACAAAAAAAATAATACAAATGGCAAAAACAACAAAAAAAATAATACAAATGGCAAAAACAACAAAATTACAAAAAAAGCAAACAAAATTATAAACAATATTAATAATAATAGTAGTAATATTATTATTAATAATATTTTAATAAATAATATTAATATTATTAATAAAAATATAAATATATGTATATATTATATTCTTAAATTAATATATTAATATTAAAAAAATGTGTGCGTGCATATATACAAAAATTCAAATGGCAAAAACAACAAAATTACAAAATTATAAACGCATAGTAATATTCATTTAAGTGTGTGTGCGTGTATAGATTATATATATACACACACACACACACACACACACACACACACAAAAGGTAAAAATAGCAAAGCCCCAGCAAAATTAAAAAACATTTAAACAAAATTCTAAATACATAATATTAATAACTGTATTAAAAATTAATAAAAATAATACATCAGAATATTAATATATGAATATATTATATATAGAGAGAGCATTTTTAAAAACAAAACAAAAAATACAAATACAAACGGCAAAAACACAACGACATAACTTAGTTTCAGTTAAATTTAAAATGTTTTTATAATATAATGATATAATATAATGTAATATAATATAATACTTTTTTTAATCAAATACATGCAGCTTTGATAGTTAAAAAGGCAAAAACAACAAAATTACTAAAAAAACAAACAAATGAAAACAAAATTATAAACAATAAAATTACTTAATTTTATTTCAGTTAAATTTAAAATGTAAATGTAAAATTTGAAATGCAATATAACACAAAAATATATTACTGTATTTTTTAATCAAATAAATGCAGATTTGAAAAATATAACATACAGTACTGTGCAAAACTCTTAGGCCACTTGTATTTTCATCAGCTAAAAAATGATTTAAAGTCAGTTAAAGTCGGTCTTTTGCTGTAGTGTGTCAGTAGGAAGTATCAGTTTACATTTCTAAACATTCATTTTGCCATTAATTATAATAAGTGAGATTTTTGTATGGAGCACAGGCTGTTGTCAGACTCCTTATGCAAACAGAGATCTGATCTCTCCATCATTCAATCCAGTCTGTCTTAAGAAACAGAAAAAACGGAGACAGACTAAATCCAGAAGAACTGTGGCAATATCTCCAAGATGCTTTAAGAGTCCTATACCTACAAAGCTACAGTACTGTTGAAATTTTTAGGCGGTTAGGCACATAAAATGAGGATGCTGTCAAAAACAATGTCATAAACAGATTTTCTTTATCAATGAACTTCTATTAACTAAAATAAATAAGCATTTGATGTGACCATCCTTCGTGTTTAAAGTAGCTTTTGCCCTGTCTGCACTTGTGCATAGTTTTTCAGGTAGCTTTGCAGGTAGGTTACTTGAAACATCTTGGAGATGTTGCCACAGTTCTTCTGGATTTAGTCTGTCTCAGTTTGTTCTGACCTCATTGTGTTTCCCTACTGTCTACCACAGTGATCCTCAGTATGTGCGTGTTTACATGTTAAATACTGTGGTATGAAATGTTCACATGTTTTATTTTGTTACACTGTTCAAGTTTAAATCGTTATAATGATTTTTTTATTATTATTATTATTATTATTATTTTTTTTTTTTTTTTTTTTTTTTTTTTTCCTCCTATTATTTACATCTTCTCATTGCTATTATTGTTATTATTATGTTCCTCCACATATATTCAGCTTTGGCAATATTGTACTTTTACAGTCATGCCAATAAAGCAATTTTGAATTGAATTGAATTGTTCTGTTTCTTCATGTCATTCCAGACAGACTGGATGATGGTGAGATCAGATCTCAGTGTGGAGCACTGGCTGTTGTCAGACTCCTTGTGCAAACAAAAATCTCACTAGATTATTACAATTAATGGCAAACAAAATGTTTGGAAATGTTAACCGATATTTTTTACTGAAACACTACAGCAAAGCATAGAAATAACTTACTTTAAGTGGCCTAAGACTTTTGCACAGTACTGTACTTCTACTTTAAAAAAAACAATAAAAAAGGTAAAAAAAACAAAACAAAACTGAATGGTAGTTTAGCATAAAGTAGACAAAACAAATTCTATTAGTATTTATGCCAGTGGATTATTCAAAAATAACCATTACCATATGCTTATTTAGTGCATAAACCATTTTCTGTAAAGTCTGCAGCACTGAAAATATAATTATATCGTAAAATATACTGCAATGCGTGACTTTGCTCATGTTGTTCTCCCCTATCACCTAATTTTCCAGCTGTCAAGCATGAACGCCGCTGGTAGACTGCAAATTCTTTTCATGTCATTTTCATGTACCTTTATTAGGAGCCGCGGGATTGTCAGCAGTAATTAAGCAGCATGAGACGTCTGACCAGCTGTTGCCCTCGCACGTTGCCAAGTGGGTGGTTTCACACGGCGGGAAATTTGTGCATTTTAATTGTTTGGCATCGGTTGCCCCAAACTCCAGTCGGTTCTAGAATTTAAACAAAATAAGAATATTATAATGCTGTTTGCAATTACGGACCCGTAATGAAGAGAGAAAACTGTTCACCAGCCGGCGCAACAAGATGCGTTCCCTCGTTACACCGGCGTGACATTCGAGACCTGCTGAATGCAAAAAAATGAAGACGTGATTACGCCATTGTGTTATTTGCATGTTTTTCAAGGCAATTAGTCATTAAAATGCCACAGATTGAATTTGTAGAGCAAACACTAGAAACGACGCAATCAGATCTCCCGAGACGCGCTGCGGATTTACACATGCGCTGCAAACCCTGATGGCTTCATAAGGTAAATCAGTGGTTTTAATTAGTTTTTAAGTGGCTGGTGTCAGATGGGCTCCAGGATTTGCGGCCCGCGTCTTTTAATCGATCGCGGCATACGGCGCGAGGAAGTCGCTCTCAGCGTGAGAGCGTGTCAGGTGGCTGTTGCTGCATCTATAATGCATGAATGTGGCAGTTCTGCTGCTGCCATGACGACAGGGAGGGGCGGAGCTCGGCCGCCTCAGTGGAATGAGGGCTTTAATCAGAATCTCATGAATTATGCATGAGTTCCTCCTCTTCTCTTGTGCCTAATGACTGGGCTGTTAATGCAGTCGCATATGTGCGTGAAACCAAAACTTACACTTCCCGAGTCATGTCTAACTAACATCACTCATCTGATCATTTACATTAAAGAACTCATTAAAGAAAATGAGAAATCAAAATGAGCTCTATTTAATGTCTTACTGTGATTACTAATATAATGTCCACCCACTACATTTTTTTCCTCTCCACAGCAGTGTTATTTTGGTATCACTGAGATACTATTATAGTTTTTATTGATATTTTGAGTTTTTATTTTTATATTTTCAGTTTTCATTTAATTTTTTGTTAAAGATTTATTTATTTATTTATAAATGTATAAATTAGTTTTAAATTAGTTGCTGCCTTGGAAAAAATTCTCAACATTCTAAAATAGAATGAATTATAAAAAAATATATATAAAATGTATTTATTTTAGCTATTTGCCAAGGCAACATTTCTCATTTTTATGTAGTTTAAATTAAGAAGTTTTTGAGAAAATAAATGTAAATATTATATAAAATAAAATTCTTTTAAAGAAAAAATAATTTTAAAAGGCTATATAGACATTTAAAAAAAAAAAAAAATCTATATAGTTTTTATTCAGTTTTATTTTTGGTTTAGTTAATTTATAAAGTATTTCGAAAGTAGTAACTAAATGAAAATAAAATAACTGTAATTTTTTTAATATATTTTATTTCCGCTATCTACCAAGGCAAAATATCTCAAGAACATTTCTCAATATTTTAAAATAAAATATAAAATTGATTTTAGAAATTATACAATTATTTTATTTCAGCTATTTGCCAAGACTTTGAGAAATGTTCTTGAGAAATTTAGCCTTGGCAAACAGCTAAAAACAAAATATAAGTATTATATAAAATTAAATTATATGAAATAAAAATAAAAATATATATAGACATTAAAAAAAACACACTAAAAAATATATATATAGTTTTTAAAAAAAATTTATTTTTGGTTTTGTTAATTTATAAAGTTAAACTAAATGAAAACAAACTAATTGTATAACTTTTTATATTTTATTTCAGCTATGTACCAAGGCAATATATCTCAAGAACATTTCTTAACATTCTAAAATAGCTAAAATAAAATATAAAATTGATTTAAAAAAAATGATAAAATTATTTTATTTATATATTAATAATAAAAAAAAACTACAGACAAAAAAACGAATAAAATGTTTTTATAGTTTTTTTTTTTTTTTTATTATAGGGTTAGTTAATTTATAATGTTTAACTAAAGAAAAATAAAATAATTGCATATTTTGAAATATTTTATTTCAGCTATAATTTCAGGCAAAATATCTAATTTCTCAACATGCTAAAATAGCTAAAAAAAACAGATTTAAAAAAAATTACACAATTATTTTATTTATTCAGTCATTTATCTATTTGACAAGACAACAATTCTCATTTTCATTCAGTTTAACTTAAGAAATCAATTTAAATTTGAATAAAAAATAAAAATAAATGTATAGACGTTTTAAAAAAAAAAAATTAAATGACAAAAACATCAAAATTACTTAACCTAAAGTAAAACATAACATTAACACATTAAATAAAATTAAACAGTATAAAAATATTTAATTTTATTTAAATATTTATTTCTTTATGGTTTTAGTTTTGGTAAACTATAATAAACATGCTCTCCAGACCTCACCACAATTAAGTTACTATCTGGTTTCGTGATTCCCCTAAATGAACATACAGCCCACTGTAAGAGGTCCTGAAATTAAAAAGACATGTTAATTTTCCAACACCTGTTCACCAGAAACACCTGTTAGATCATCAGCTCAGAGCAAGACACGGCCTCAATCCCATAATCCTCTGCTTCATTTTCTCCCTGACAGCTATCAGACCTTTGCAGCCACACTTAGACGAGCTGTATCAGTGGCATTAGACAGATTACTCTCTTATCTAAATTGGAATGACACCGGGCAATAATGAAGCTCTCTGAGCGTCTCAAAGGAGCGTTTGCATTTCAAATATACGGCTAAAGAGCGCACAATACTCTCATTGAGAGCGAAACGACTCAACTAAACTAACACTAAACGATGAACTCGTAATTTGTACTTCGAAACATTAATGAGATAGAAAAATAACAGAGATCTGGAAACAGAGAGAGACAGAGAGAGACTGTGTGTGTGTGTGAGAGAGAGAGAGAAATTGATTTCTAAGAAAAAAAAAAAAAAAAATCCCACATTAATCCTGTGGAAGCCTTAACCGTGAAATAGTTTTCACAGAATCTCTGACTGACAGAATATGTTCAGAATGACATACTATTTTTGAAAGGAGCTGGTTTTAATTTTAAGCATGCATGGAATTCTCAGATGACTATTTGGCAAAATACAAAATACGCACGAGCCGAGCACAGACTGTGAAATACAGGGATGAGCAGCATTCAGAACGGAACTGAAAGGATCTATTAAATTCCAATTCAATTCCTGAACTTGAACTGAGCTTTCAAACAGGATGTAGAATTTAAATTTGAAATTCATAGAACATCTGCATTTTAGTTTCTAATACATTTTTCGACGTTACAATTTAACAGTATTTCCACAATCATTAAATGTAATCATAACCAAAGTGTTTGTATGCTATGTTTGAAATATCACTTTTAAAAATTAGTTTATAAAACGGATAGTTCCGGTCCTTGATTCTGATTGGTTAAGCTGCATTCGAAGCTGTTGTAAATTACTCTACAAACATACACCTTTGTTTACGTTTATGTGTTGCTTGGCAACCACTTTGTTGCAACCACAACTGTTGCTGAGGAACTTCATTGTTTGGCAGAAGAATAATGTTTTTATTAATATCATTACACTTTATTTGCGGTTTATTTTGTGAAACCTTACTACGTATATGGAATAACCGCTTCATGGCCTGCCTAACAACGCCCCTTAGCTGTTATAAATTCACTGTAAACCATGGCTTCTTGGGAGTGTATAAAAAGTATTTATACACTATTGTTCATAAACATTTTTTTTAAAATAAATTAATACATTTATTCATCAAGGATGCATTCAATTGATCAAAAGTGACAGTAAAGACATTTCTAATGTTGCAAAAGATTTCTATTTGAAATAAATGCTGTTCTTTTGAACTTTATATTCATCTGTGAATCCTGAAAAATAAAATATATCACCGTTTCCACAAAATATTGGGCAGCACAGCTGTTTTCAACATTGATAATAATCAGAAATGTTTCTTGAGCAGCAAATTAGCATATTAGAATGATTTCTAAAGAATCGTGTTACACTGGAGACTGGAGTAATGATGCTAAAAATTCAGCTTTGATCACAGAAATAAATTACGTTTTAAAATATGTTCATATAGAAAACAGCCATTTTAATTTGTAATAATATTTTACATTTGTTAATCTTACTGTATTTTTCTATCCAGTTAATGCAGCCTAGGTGGGACATTAGAAGATTCTTAATGTCTAATGTTTTAAACGTTAAAAATTGTACTGATTAATTAATTAACTTTAACTAAAGTTTTGGGACTTTAAAAAGTTTTTTGAAATAAAAAGCTTTTGTAACATTATACACTATACCATTCAAAAGTATGACGGCGTTTCAGTGCCACGTTAAAAAAAAATAATAAATTAAGATTACAAGATTAAAGTCATAATATTTCGAGAATAAAGTTAAATCATTACGAGAATATTGTCGAAATACTATGAGAATAAAGACTATATATTATGAGAATAAAGTTTAAATATTATGAGAATAAAGTCAAAATATTTTGAGAATAAAATCGAAATAATACCAGAATAAAGTCGAAATATTTCGAGAATAAAGACTAAATATTTTAAAAAGTCGAAATATTGACAAAGAAGTTGAAATATTATGAGAATAAAGTCAAAATATTATGAGAATAAAGTCGAAATATTTTGAGAATAATGACTAAATATTATGAGAAAAGTCAAAATATTATGAGAATAAAGTCAAAATATTGAGAATAAAGTTGAAATATTTTGAGAATAAAGACGAAATATTATGAGAATAAAGTCAAATTCTACGAGAATAAAGGTGAAATATTTTGAGAATAAAGACTATATATTATGAGAATAAAGTCGAAATATTATGAGAAAAAAATTTACTCTCGTAATTTCAGTTTATTCTCGAAATATTTTGACTTTATTCTCGTAATATTTAATCTTTATTCCTGTAATTTCAAATTTAATTTCGAATTTTCTTGTAATATTTAACAATATACGTTACATTCGACTTTATTCTAGAAATATAACGACTTTTAATCTCGCAATCTTAGTTTTTTTTTTAGTCGTGATTTTTTTGTGGAAATAAATTATAGAAATGAATACTTTTATTTAGCAAGGATGCTTTAAATCGATCAAACGTTATAATAAAGACATTTATAATGTTACAAAAGATTTCTATTTCAGATAAATGCTGTTCTTGTGAAATTTCTATTCATCAAAGAAACCTGAAAAAAATCTATTTCTGTTTCTAAAATCTGTTTTCAACATAATAATAAAAAAAGATGTTTTTGAGCAGCAAAACAGAATATTAAAATGATTTCTGTAGAATCATGTGACTGGAGTAATGATGCTAAAAAAAAAATCAGCTTGGAAATCACAGGAATAAATTACATTTTAAATAAATTCAAATAGTACACAGTTATTTTGAATAGCACAAATATTTCAAAATTTAACTGTTTTTGCTGTACTTTGGATGAAATAAATGCAAGCTTGGTGAGCAGAAGAGACTTCTTTAAAAAAAAAAAAAAAAAAAAAAAAAATAAAAATCTTACTGTCCAAAAACTTTTGACTGGTAGTGTATATATATATATATATATATATATATATATATATATATATATATATATATATATATGTATATATATTACTATCAATACCTACACACTTTCAACATCTATTTCCTGACACATTATGCTTAATTTGCTTTAAAATTGCAGAATAACTGTATTTGTTTTTCAGATTATAATGACGCCACTTGTTAAAGAGATGATTCAACAATGCTGTTTGAATCATCTGTGCTGCATGATGCATGTGGTTTCATTTTAGAAAGCAGTGACAATACATCAGACTCCATGTTCTTCAGTGCCGGACAGCGACACAAAAACGTCAAAAGCTGATTAATGCGCATCCAGCCGGCTGATCAGATTTGCATTGAACCAAAAGGGTTAAAACTGATGTCCTGATGTCGGTTATTAAAACCAGTCCTCTGTAGTTCGCCCGAAAAACACTGAACCGTTTTGACGGATGAAAATATGATGGCTAAAATCATTAGCTGGAGAAATGACGGATGTGTCGGGAAAGTGAAGTCAGTGGAGGATTCGACACCCCAGCGGTGAGATTAGATAGATTAGACGAGCGAGAGAAGTCACATCCTATTCCTCCGTCAAGAATCAAGGCACGGATTCTCGCTCTCTCGCTCTGACAAATTGAATTGAACAGTTTTGACATTTTGTCCCAGAAAGTGAATCTCAAAACTCTGAAATGGCGTCCCGACTTGCCTTGGGCTCAACATACATGTTGACGCTGACTGAGCGATTGATGACAGATGGAAACAGTCAGAGATCGGCTCGTGATGCTAATAATACAAGACAGAGGAGAAAAACTTATTTTGCATGATCAATAACATCATCTGCTGTTTTGCTGCTGGCAAAATAATCGAGTGGAACAGAAAAGAGAACGCGTCTCTTTTTTTCCTAACTCGATCTAAAGTTTCCGTAAAGACTTTATAATGCAAGCTTTAACGTGGTATACAGCATCCAAAATTCATGCTAAGCAAGCGCCGGGTGATGTTTCGTCAGATTACAAGAGATGAAATGTAACACAGAGCTCATAAATTCTGCTATTCTGATGTATTTATTCTCTTTGGTGAATTTTACAGCTTCTCATCTCTGAGAACATGCTTTTTGCAACTTACAGAATGAAATTTCCAAGGACACCCAGTTCTTTTTGACGCACCTCAGTCCGATGAGTTTCAATGTACCTTATCTTGGTTGTTTTGCACGTCCCCAGTCTGCAGGCTCATGGAAAAACCATAAAAAAAAAATAAATATAAATATATAAATGTAAAATGCAATGCTTATTTTTCTTACCATTTCTTACCATCTTCATAGTTATTATTTTTGTTATTATTTTCCTTCCTTAAATAAGAATTTTAAAATTGTGTAGTATAATACAGTCTGAATTAAGTTTATTCTTCTTGTTTTGTTAGCAAATATGTTTTCGTCTTAGGTAACACTTTGCAGTAAGGTCCCATTAGTTAACATTAATTAATGCATTGACTAACGATGAGCCATATTGTTACAGTATTTATAATTTATTCACAATTCTGACTTTTTCTGGCAATACTGAGTTTAGATCTCACAAAAAAAAAATAATAATTTGGAGATTTAAGAAGAACCACCCTAATTTTGAGATATAAACTCAAAACTGCAAGAAAAAACTTCTCTGAATTGTGGCAAAAAATTTTTTTTTATTCTGTGGCAATTTTTTCCCTCAGAATTCTATGAAGAAAAGCCTGAATTGTGAGCAATAATAATATGATGATATTAAGAGATACAACTGTCGATTTTTAAAAATTTATTAGTAAATGTTGGAATCAACATGAACTAAGATTAATAAATGCTTTAATAGAATTTGTTGTTTGCCTAAAAAAAAAAAAAAAAAAAAAAAAAAATTCTCACAATTCAGATTTTTTCTTGGCAATTCTGAGATTATAGGTAAAAAAGCTTTAATATTTTTAATATTTTTTCTGTGGCGGAAAAAAAACAAATAGAATTTGCCAATTTTTTCCCCTTAGAATTCTGTAAAGAAAAGTCTGAATTGTGAGCTATAATAATATGATGATATTAACAGGATACAACTTTTGATTTTTAAATGTTGGAATCATAATGACCTAAGATTAATAAATGCTTTAATAGAATTTGTTGTTGTTAATAGCCCATTTTGTCACCAAAAAAACAAAACAAAAAAAAATGTTCCTTACAATTTTGACTTTTTCATAATTCTTAAACAAAAAAAAAAAAAAAAAAAAAAAAGAAGAATTTTAAATTCACAATTCTGAGAAGAACCACCCTAATTTTGAGATATAAACTCAAAATTGCAAAAAAAAAAAAAAAAAAAAAAAAAAAAAAAAGTTTTTTGTCAGAATTTCATTTTTCATTTTTTTATTCTGTGGCAGAAATAAAAAAAAATGAATTTGCCAATTTTTCTCCCTCGGAATTCTGTGAAAAAAATAGTCAGAATTTTGACCTATAACCTTGCCAGAATCGTGGGATAAAAAGTCACAAATGTGAGATCTTTACCTCACAATTGCAAGAAAAATCTAAGTTTATATCTCGCAAACAAAGTTCTAATGGTGAGATATAAACTGAGAATTGCAAGACAAAAAGTCGCAATAACTTTTTTATTTTGTAAAAAAAAAAAAAAAAAAAAAAAAAAATTTAAAAACACCCTAATTTTGAGATATAAACTCAAAATTGCAAAAAAGAAAAAAAAAAAAAAAACCCTCTGAATTTTAATTTGTAATTTTTATTCTTTAGCGAAAAAAAATAATTCGCATTTGCCAAAAGTCTGAATTGTAAGCTATAAACTTGTCAGAATCGTGAGATTAAAAAGTCACAAATGTGACATATTAACTCATAATTGCAAAAAAAAAAATGCAAGAAGTTTATATCTCCCAAACAAAGCTCTAATAGTGAGATATAAACTGAGAACTCCATGACAAAAAGTCACAATAACTTTTTTTAATTTCTATTCTGTTATGAAAAAAAAAAAAATAAAATTGTGAAATGTAAACTTAGAATTCTGAGGGGAAAAAAGTCAAAGTTGTGAGATATACGCTTAAAATTGCAAAAAAACAAAAATGCAAGAAGTTTTTATCTCACAATTCTGACTTTTTCTGGAAATTCTGAGTTTGTATCTCACAATTTCTTAATTCGCAATTCTGAGAAGAACCACTCTAATTTTGAGATATAAACTCGAAATTGCAAGAAAAAAACTCTTCTGAATTATGACATAAAAAGTCACAATAACGTTTTTTTTTTTTTTTCTGTGGCAGAAATAAAATAAATAAATAATTTGCCAATTTTTTCCATTTTTTTTTTCTGTGAAGAAAAGTCTGAATTGTGAGCTATAAACTTCAAATATGAGTCACAAATGTGAGATATAACTTCACAATTGCAAGAAAAATGCAAGTAGTTTATGTCTCGCAAACAAAATTCTTATACTGAGAATAGCACGACAAAAAGTCACAATATTTGTAAAAAAAAACTAAGAAAAACTAAAGAATTGTGAGATGTAGTTAGAATTCTGAGGGGAAAAAAAACTTACAATTGCAAGAAAAATGCAAGAAACTTTTATCTTATAAACAAAGCCCTAATTCTGAGGTATAAACTAAGAATTGCCAAAAAAAAAAAAAAAAAAAAAAAAAGTCACAATGTTTTTTTTTTTTTTTTTTAATTCTGTGCTGAAAAGAAACAACACAGAATTTAGATGCCAACTCAGAATTATGAGAAAAAAAGTCAGAATTGAGAGATATAAAGCTATAACTGAAGCCTGTTTGTAAAGTGTTTCTTGGTCACATTAGGCCATATGTGATCCAGACAAAGATCTGCTACGCGAGACTAACCCAACTAAACCTGCAGATATTGTATAACCGTCCCAATTCCTGAACTATCAAGACGCCTAAACTCCAGATGGCATGAATATTTGATTATTGTTCACAGTCTTTCCCGACTTGAAGAATTAAACCCGTAATATTAACACGATCCGTCTGCGCAGCAGTTTTTAACGATTCCGTAGGTGTTGCTCCGAGAATATTCCAGAAATGAATCTTCATTTTGAGAGTACGATTATTTGGCTCTAGCTGAGAAGAACACGGAACAAGTCTGAGACAAATATCTTCCACGGCAGATTATCAGCCATCTCTGAGCCAATTACACGCAGAGATGAGCTTTAATAAAAGTGAGTCGACCTCCGTCTACCCATCATCCTCTGTGAATGTGCTTTTCGTGATCACCGCGCCGACTTGTTTGGCTCGCCTTTGCCTCCGAGAGCCTCTCGCGGAGCTGCCAAACAAACTCAAGTGTGTCCGCTGTGTAAAAATGACAGCGGAACTATCAATCCCCTGACCGAGGGTCCTCTCACATTCATAATCAGCGTCTGATTGAGGAAAAATGCCCTACTTGATTCCCAGGGTGCATTGCTTCTGTCTAGACTCGAGGACACATGTGTTCAGCTGGTTTCTGCAGCGCAAATTCAGTGCGCTGATGCTCCTCGCAGCTTCATTTTCCACTCCAAATGCATTCAGCCTGTATGGAGAGAGTTGAAGAATTCAGAAAATCAACATGAAACCACAACTGACTCTATTTCTTTTCATAATACACATTCCTGCTTTTATATTGAAAGATTTATCAGTGAATGTTCCTCTTCAGACCACAATCCAAGGCCACAAGCTGTCTTGTTATGGCCTTTTTATTTAAAGGAATTAAATAATTAAAGGACAGAAATGGATTTAAGCGAATAAAGAATATGAAAGAAGAGTATAAGACAGCTTTGTAAACAACTGAACTATATTTACCTTAAAATCTATAAACATTTACTCTATATATTCCTATAATATGTTGAAAATGCAAAACGGCATAAAATTTCTTTTTTTAATGATGCCAAAATACTTAAAAGTACACAATATAAAACACAATAGAGGACAAAATATAAAAAATAACACAAGATAGAAAGTAAAATAAAAAAAAACAGTAATTTTTGACTTTTAAATGAATTTTTGTTTTTTATGCCCATCAAAGACAAAACGTAAGAATTATAATCAACCAAAAAAAAGGACAGTAGTGGGTTCTTACCCAAAAATTTACATTTGTGACTAAAAAATTAGTCAAGTATAATAAAAAGATTAACAATATATTAAATACGAGAGTTAGAGTTATAATAAAAGAAATTAATATCGTGGCATAAAGTTTCTTCACATTCAGTTATGAATCACATGAATTGCGCATGACTCAGCTTATGTTTTCAACTTAAAACGGTGAAATCCGACAAAAGTTGAGTAGTTTGTAACACAGGAAATTATTGTTGGTCATTTAACATTTGTATCGTGGAACAGTCGTTGAAGATTAAACGTTTACTTACATTTTTCCTCACGGTTTCAAACTGAAGCGTTTAGTTGAAAATGGCGCTCGGTTGGTGTTCATGTTTACGCTGAACAGTAAAGCCCCGCCTCCTTTGATTTGATTGGCCCTCGCAATCATTTCGACATCATTGCTAAACTTTTTTCATCACATCTTGAAGGTATTTTTTAAAAAAAAAAATCTCATTCAGTGTTTTGTTTGACAATCTGCATCATATAGGAAGTAAAATGGTTGTAAATCAAGTGTTAACAGAATTATTGTATGCTGGTCTGTCTCGATTGTGATGGGGATGGCCAATCAAATCAAGGGAGGCGGGGCTTTGTAAGTTACTTTTCTTTCTGTTTTAAAGATGTTGTTTTTTGGATTGCTATACTACTCGAAAGAGAATATAGGAAAAAAAATTGAGTTTCCAGTTATCGAAATTTCATACATTAACAAACACATACATTAAATACATAAATACATTATACAAAAATAAATGGTTAATATAATTTGACTAATAAAACCATGGTTAATTTCGTTTCAGTTTGTATTTGTGTATTCTTTCTTTCTCTTTTCTAACTGTTTTTGCCTTAATCATTTGATGTTTTGAAATGTTTGTGCTGCACAACCCGCAAAGTCCCGATCCAAATGATTCGCGATAGGCGCTCTGAATTAAATCAAATGATTCGCGATCTGAAGTTCCGATCTAAATCAAGTGATTCGCGATCCCGAGTCCCAAACTGAATCGAATGATTCGCAAACCCGTGACCCAATCTGAATCAAATGATTCGCGAACCCGATCGAGTCCCGAATCCAATGACTTGCAAACCTGCACCGAAGTCCCGATCTGAATCAAATGATTCGCGAACCCGATCGAGTCCCAATCTGAATCAAATGATTCGCCAACCCGAGTCCCGATCTGAATCAAATGATTCGCGAACCCGATCGAGTCCCAATCTGAATCAAATGATTCGCCAACCCGAGTCCCGATCTGAATCAAATGATTCGCGAACCCAAGTCCCGATCGGAATCAAATGATTCGCCAACCCGAGTCCCCATCTGAATCAAATGATTCGCGAACCCACAATAAGGATATTCTTTACAAGAATAAATCACTTTTCTTCAAGGATTGGTTTGAAAACAACTTTCTTTTAGTTGGACAGCTTTTTAACTCACAAGGCTGACTTTATAATTATTCAGATTTTTTACAGAAATATAATATTCCTGTATCTGCTGATGAATATGCGATTGTTTTCAATGCCATTCCCTCTGGTGTGTCTTTTCTGTTGCAAGGTACTACATTTCCATGGCCGTGTTCTTACTCTCTGAATTTAACCAACACAATGATTGGAGGTGTCTGCTTTTCTGCAGATCGTCAGAAAAATAACTATAAAATCAGAGCTCTCTTCCAGGCTGAGATAACAACAATTCCCTACGTAATACCACATTGGAATAATACTGTGGAGAATATACCTTGGGAGAAAGTATGGACCTTGCCTCATAAGTATCTGCTTACCAATAAAGTAAAAGAACTGACATTTAAACTGATTCACAAATGTTACCCGACTAAAGTCTTTCTTAGGAAATATAAGCCTGACATTGAAGTGAACTGCAGTTTTTGTCATTCTTCTGAAGAAGACTTCATTCATTTGTTTTGGCAATGCACCCACACAGAGACATTTTGGTCGGATTTTTTGGTGTTTATCCAATCTTATTTTGTAAGTGACTTCTCTTTTTTTTTAAAAAAAAAAAAAAAAAAAAGATGCTTTGTTTGGATTATTTGAATATTCTAAGGAGAATACAGGAAAATATTACATAATTAATTTATGTTTTCTGTTAGCTAAATTTCACATTCATAAACAAAAGTTTACTGGCTCTAAACCTCTTTTTTCTTTGCTTAAAGTGGACTTGGATAAGTATGTGGAAACTATCCAAAGCTCTGCTAATTTGAAAGCTATGAAAACTGTATCTCTGTATTCATCCTTTGTGTCATCCTAGGATGTAATTTTATTACCCTGTTTTTTTTTTTTTCTTTGTTTGTTACCCTGGCAACAAATTTGTGTTGTATTGTTTACTTTTATTTGTATTTTTTATTTATTTATTTATTTTTGTCTGTAATTGTACTGTTTTGATGTTTTGGATATCTGTAATGTTTAATTAAAAAATAATAATAATTCGCGAACCCGAGTCCCGATCTGAATCAAATGATTCACGAACCCGCACGAAAGTCCCCAACTAAATCAAATGATTCGCGATTCGAAGTTCCGATTTGAATCAAATGATTCGCAATCCGCGAAGCTCATCTCTGCGTTTCGAAATTTCGAAAATGAGTGGCTCTTTTGATCTAGTTTTTGCTGGTGAATCACTTGAACTGAATGATCGAAGTCATGAGTTTGAATGAATCGGAGCAGTTCCAGCATAAATGGCTCACTCAGTCGGATCGTCATGTTTACAAGACACTGTCAGTACTACAACTGACTTAGCATGCTAGTTTTATGACATTAATTGAAATAAAAGTATGTATGCAATATCAATTCCAAAGATAACATCCAACACACATCTAGTAACATATTCAGGTGAGGTAACCAGTTTACTGCTAACTAACACTCCATTAATATGAGGAGCTGCAACTCAAATTACATGTTAGATAAAAACATTGTTCATAATGATCAGGTTTGTAGCTTATCAGTATATGTTATAGACTAATACATATTTGAGAAATATAAATATAATATTTATTTTACTTAATACATATCAGTAAAAGAAAACATACTTTTTTTTACTTATTCTTTATTTAATTCCTAAATAAAAAGAAAAACTAAAAACCAAATAGGTCCCTCTATTGTTGAAGACATGGTAACAGCCTTGGAATATATACATAACTAAATGTGTGGGTTTTAAACAGAGATTTGCATAATACTTTAAGTGTTTAAGTGAACTTTGTAGTGATTGTTTATAGATCGACCCTTCTGAGATGTGAACCTGCAACCTTTCAGTTAACATCCCAGATCTTTATCCACAGCACCACACGATTCCCTTCAGCTGTACTGTATATATTAACATAAACACATCTGCTTTGTACTGTAAAAAACCCACGTTTACTTCCACACTGTATTGTGTAAAAACACAACTGATGCACGAATGAAGGCTTAAACATCTCGTTTCAGCCTCTGTTTTTCACGTCTGTCATTAGCTATAGTTTCCAGCAAACCCCCTGCAGATTTCCCAAAGGGAGACTCTCACAACCATAAATTTCATGATTTGCGTGTGCGAACGTCATCAGAACAGAGGCAGATGATTACAGTCAGCTGACATTTCAAAGTCCGCCGTGGATGTTTTCCGTCAGCGAGAGTGTTTAGCGAAATTGTCGGGTGCTAATGCACAGCAAAACCTACACGGCCTCTTTCTCGCTCTCGTCTCTTCCTGTCGATATCCAGTTCGGAAGAGAGGTAATTTCGTCCCAGCTGTTGCCATAGTGATTTGTGTTGCACGAAGGAGGCCTACGTCTCTCAGGAGGAGGCAGGTATACGATTACAAGAGGAACAGGAAAAGCCTCTTTGATGTGATGACAATTTATGGTTTTAATCAGAAGGATTGAATATCACACAATACGAGGATGCATAAAAATACCTGACGCCCTGTGAAATCTGACCTCCGGCGTGACTGGTCAACACAGCATTATTAATGTTTTGGTTTGAGGGTTAAGCGGCTGTCTGGAAGGGTCATACGTAACTTCGACTTATCGACTGATGTGCATTTGGACTGGAACCAGTAATGGCCTTTGGATCATTCCTACAGGAGAACAATGAGGAAATTAGATGGCACGTTTTACCCTGTACTCAATGACACTCATTTCCTTCTTGGCTGCTTGGGATATTGAAATTCATGGTTAGAAACATGAGTAAATGTAAATATTCTAAATGTATTTATGAGCCAGACAAGCTGTTCTAATGAACGCCGTAGGCTTTTGATTTTGCCTGCACTGCCGTCGAACACAGTAAATATTTGCTTTAGTAATAAACTGGCGAAGCCCAACGCATCCCAGAGATCCTGTTCCAGCGACAACTTTAAAATAAGACAGAGATCACATACAGAGTTTGATTATTTGTTTGGATCTACAGGGAAATAAAATCCCAAATGAGGTCGCTAATAGCTCAGTTGTTTCTCACACAGACAGTAGTGAGATTTAAGATGTTTGGCTCAACGCTTTCTCCTGGAAAAAGCAACTCCGGTAATCTTGAATTTGTCTGTATAAAAATAATGGTTGCAGTGATGCTACAAAATAACCATTTTTGGTTGGAGAAAAGTAGCATTCCATCACTTGCTCACCAGTGGATGCTCTGCAGTGAATGGGTGCCGTCAGAATGAGAGTCCAAACAGCTGATAAAAACATCAAAATAATCCACAAGTAATCCACACCACTGAAACAAATCCATTATTTTATCCATTAAGTTTTTAACTAAAAAACCAAAAATGTACATATAAATGAATAAAATATAAAAATAAAGTCCACACTCCATAATAACGCTTCCTCTAGTGAAACAATCCATTTCTTGTTGTCTCTCACATCAAAACACACAGATTTTGTCTTTTTAAGATGTTAATTGATGGACTGGAGTGGTGTGGATTACTTGTGGATTACTAGTCAATCCTCTGCAGTGAATGGGTGCCGTCAGAATGAAAGTCCAAACTAAAATATTTTAACTAAAATATGAGTCTATAATTCATAATAACGCTTCCTCCAGTGAAAAAGTGGTCTGGTCTGAATCAGGAGAGAAATCTGCACAGATCAAACAGCTCTAAACAAATATGTGGCTGGATTTTGATGTGAGAAACAACAGGAGGAAATGTTATTATTGATTATAGACTTATATAGTTAAAAATTTCTTAATGATGGATTTGTTTAGCTTTTGTCTTTCAAGATGTTAACTGATGGACTGGAGTGGTGTGGATTACTTGTGGATTATTGTGATGTTTTTATCAGCTGTTTGGACTCTCATTCTGACGGCACCCATTCACTGCAGAGGATCCATTGGTGAGCAAGTGATGAAATGCTACATTTCTCCAAATCTGAGGAAAAAACAAACTCACCTACGTCATGGATGGCCTCAGGGGGAGCACATTCAGCAAATTTTCATTTTTGGGTGAACTATGGCTTAAACATTTCAAGCTGCGCTCAGATTTGCACTCAAAGGTTCTCAATATGAATTCAAGCATTTATCATCCAATTCTTTCCAACGTAATTTATGTCATTGACATTCATTTTTTGCTTTTTCCTCTCTCGTGGAATTTTAGGAGACACAAAATTGATTTTTAAATGAAAAATAACAGTCTCTGGAGGGCCCTCAAAACTAGTAGCGTGATAGATTGCACTTCAAATCCATTCTCAAGGACTCCTTAAGAAAACTACCGCAATAAAAAATGATGCTACTGAAAAAAAAACAAAGAGAAAATATATGGAGATTGTGTGTGGGGGAAAAAAAAACTCTGCCATTAGGCTGATTTTCACAGCAATAGTCCCCTGTATGTAATTATGTAGACAGAATTTTGCACTTGTTAGCTGATTTTTCAAAGTAGGACAGTCAAACAAACAGCCTCCAAAACCCACGGACTTACAGCGTTATTATTCAGAGAGACTGAGATAATTCCCCTTTTATTCTGACAGTCTGGCTTGTATGCCGAGAGCCAGTGTTGCTGTACATGACCCAGCTGCCTGGCACATTAGGAAAATGACCATAAACGTGGTGTTTACGCTGCGAGCGCTTCCCTTTCGCTCAGACGCCGACTAAACTCTCTGCTGCTAACATCTTTCTCCCTTTCTCCATCTCACTGCTGAGGAATGGAAAGAATTACATGTCATGCATGTTTAATGCACCTTTTTTATTGCAGCCAGAAACTTGCGTATTGCAACAAAAGTTAATGGCTCTTGCAAACGAGCGGGGCAGATGACGGACGTTTCTATTGGCTGACGGCGCCGAGCGCTGACTTAAATTAATGACTCCCAGCAGGCAGAGAGAGAGAGAGAGAGAGAAAACGCCTTCGGGAAAACTCTCAGAGCATTTCTCATCTCTGTGCGGCCCACAGATTGAAGGAGAATCATCCGTGAGCCTGCAGTGAGCCTGGAATGAGGCATTTTAGATGCTGACCTAAGATCAGATTCTGATCTCGTTCAAGCAGGCAGCAGCAAAAGTTTGCTTTAAAGTTGGTTTATACTGTGAAGCTCTATAATTCCATTACAGACTCATTTTATACAGAATTAATAACTATTCGTATATAAGCTTTTTGTACGATATGGAACAAAGAAAAAAATACAAATATGCCAGGCACAATTTGCTTAACGTTTTCATTAAGTTAGGAAAAAATCCTATTTCTGAATGTTCTCTGCATGTTCAAAAGTCAACATTCCATTTTATCATTTTGCATTTTAACATTATGGAAATGTCACATTTAAATGTTCTCTGGACATTCTGAAACAATTTGTAACATTTAAACATTTAAACATTTAAACATTTAAACGTAACGTTAGATGAACATCTAAGATGTTTCAGAAATAAAAAGTTACATTACCAAAGTACAAACAACTTTTTTTGCTAACATTAAGAATGTTATTAAAGAACAGATAACTATGAACAAATATTGTAAGAATGATAACAATGTTATTATTTGTTTGATTAGTAACTAAATATTAACTAAATATATATATATATATATATATATATATATATATATATATATAAATATGTACTGGTGAAACATCTACTAGTATAAAAAAGTAATCATTTACTAAATAAAAATGTATTTATATAAATAAAATAAATATATGTAAGTATGAAAGTTTATATGTTGCTTGGAAAAATGATTATTAATAAAAAAAAACATTAATAAAAAAAAAGTAAGTGAATGAATGAATGGATGTTTAATTATTTTTTTAATTATTTTTTTAAATAGTTACTGGTGAAGCATCTAGTACAATATAAAAATTGTTATATATATATATATATATATATATATATATATATATATATATATATATATATATATATATATATATATTCTTTAAAAAATTCATAAAAAAGGTAACAAAATTAATTTTTTCAAAATTAAAATGTAATTTTTGGTCATTAATTTAAAAAAGTTATTGGTGAAGCATCTACTATAATATGAAAAAAATAGTTTATTGAATCATTTAATAAAATATTTATTTTTATAAATAAAATAAATGTACAAACAAGTATAAATGTTTAAAAAAATAAATATAATAAAATAATACAATAAAATATAATAAAAATAACATTTTTACTATTTAAAACACGTTGTTCTATTTGAGTACATTTTAAAATGTAATTTATTCCTGTGATTTCAAAGCTGAATTTTAGTCATTACTCCAGTCACATGATCCTTCAGAAATCATTCTGATATTCTGATTTGCTGCTCAAAAAACATTTATTATTTTTATTACTATGTTGAAAACAGCGGAGCAGAATTTTTTCAGGTTTCTGTGATGAATCGAAAGCTTAGAAGAACAGCATTTATCTGAAATAAAAATATTTTGTAACATTATAAATGTCTTTATTATCACTTTTGATCAATTTAAAGCATCCCTGCTAAATAAGACTATTAATTTCTATAATTTCTTGCCCCCAAAAATTAATTAATTAACTAAAAATGATTAAATAAATCATGTGACACTAAAGTAATGATGCTGAAAATTCAGCTTTTATCTCAAGAATAAATTACATTTTAAAATATATTCAAATAGAAAACAGTTATTTTAAATAGCAAAAATATTTCAAAAATGTATTTTTGTTTCCCCCCTGTACTTTCTGTAAATGCAGGTTTGGTGAGCAGAAGAGACTTCTTTAAAAAAACATTAAAAATCGTACTGTTCAAAAACTTTTGACTGGTAGTGTATATTTGCAGTTTCAGGTATAATGTATGAATTATTATATACAGTAGGCTTATGTCAGCGATGCTTATGTTTTCTCATGAGTTTAACATCACGGTGAGATGCAGGATGGACACAACGTTGGTGAAAAATCAGCTTACACCAGCCTTAGCTGGTCTAGTCAGTCTCCAAGCCTGACTGCTTTAGCTTTAAAGCTCTATTTTCAACATGGAATGACAAAAATTTCAATTTTCCACACTTTTTTTTCCACAATGACAGCTACTCACAGTAGCTGCAGAAGAAAACCGACAGTAAATCCTAAAGATCGGATTTAAAAAACAAATCAGATTTCCCAGCAGTGTGAACAAAGCCTTGGAGAGCGTCAGGGTCACGCCGTAATGTGCAAAGAATCAAATCCACATGCTTGTGCACATTCATATGAACCGAGTTTTTTACAAAATATTCAACATTTCTTGTACATAATCTTCAATGGAAATTTTTTCACTGAGCTTCTTGTAATAGATTCTGCAATACATTAAACACTGGATAAAATGAGACTGTAGAAAAAGAGTGTAAAAGTGTTCATTTAAACAACATAAAAGTCAGTGAGTCTTACAGGCTGTGTTTTAGGATTCAGATCCACAGACGCAGTCATTGTTCTCTCTGTCTGTACGGAATCAAATATGAGGGTCCGTGTTATAGACGGGCCTCCGTGTTCAGCTTTAGAAAGCATTCATGTGTGCAGCTTTGATCTGGAGTTTGTGTTCACTTCTTCCTGTGAGTCTATTAGAAGTCTTTCAGATCACAAGTTTCTCTTGGGAAAACACAAGTTAGAGAAACTTTCCAAAGTGCATCTACACTTCTGTAGACGTCATACTAGCGGTCAGACATTTGGAATAAAAGAAGACTTTTATGCTCACCAAGGCTGCATTTATTTGAATAGAAATACAGTAAAACCAGTAAAAATGTGAAATATTTTTACAATTTAATATAGCTGGCTTCTATTTGAATATATTTTAAAAAAATAATTTATTTCTGCAATCAAAGCTGAATTTTCAGCATCATTACTCCAGTCTTCAGTGTCACATGATCCTTCAGAAATCATTCTAACATGCTGATTTGCTGCTCAACAAACATTAGTATTATTAAGGATTATTAATTTTTGTGGAAACTGTGATAAACTGCTTTTTTATTGATCAAGGATGCATTTCATTGATGAAAAGTGACAGTAAAGGTATTTATAATGTTACAATGGATTTCTATTACAAATAAATGCTGTTCTTTAGAACTTTATATTCATATGTGAATCCTGAAAAATAAAATCTATCATGATTTTCACAAAAATATTGGGCAGCACAACTGTTTTCAACATTGATAATAATCAAAAATGTTTCCTGAGCAGTAAATCAGCATATTAGAATGATTTCTAAAGGATCATGTGACACTGAAAACTCACCTTTGATCACAGAAATAAATTACATTTTAAAATATATTCAAATAGAAAACTTCTATTTTAAATTGTAAAAATATTTCACAATTTTACTGTTTTTACTGTATTTTTATTCAAATAAATGCAGCCTTGGTGAGCAGATAAGACTTTTTCAAAACAAAACAAAACAAAAAAAAAATGTTGGGGCCAAGCACTACAGAGGCAAAATGAGGAGCTAAGCATGGCATGGAGTGTCAAACCAACTGAAACAACGAGGAATTAAAGTCATTTTAGGATGATTTTAGTCAAAATTAGAGAAAAATCATAAAAACAACCACTAGTAATATGATTTAATGGGTTATCCCTTTTGACCAATAGGTGGTGCTGTTATCAAATCGATGTTGTATGGTCAGAGTAAGGAGACAATTGCTTATACGAAGTTTGGTTTCAATATGTCAAAGCTTTGCAGAGATACAGCCTAAGACAGTCTGGCATCATGTCTTAAATTTGTTGCATTGCTATACAAAAACGGTCTATCGACACGAAATCTGTAACATTTTGTCATCACAGTCTGAAGGTGATTTAATTAGATTTTGGTGAAAATTGGGCCAATGATCGAGGAGGAGTTTGAAAAAGTAGGTTTTCAACATAAATTAAAGTTGGTATAGTTGGTATCTATGTTGTCAGCATGACCCAAGGAATATTTTGAGACCAGTGTCAGTACAATAGGCTAATGCAATCAAAAGTTATTAGCATTTTTGGAAATTTCATAATTAATGGTTAATGAATGGTTTAGTATTCTTGACCAATAGGTGGCGCTGTTACCAAACTGATGTGGCGTGGTCGGTGAGAGGTGACAATGGCACATAAAAAAATTGGTGTCAATATGTCAAAGCTTTGCAGAGATACAGGCTCAGATGCACTTTGGCATCTTTCCAGCAAATTCGTTGACGTGTTAAACGGAAAACGTTTCTTAGCGTACATCGACACAAAAGCGCTAATTTTTTGTCTAAGTGAAATTTTCATCGTTCATCATAGGATGTTCATCCAATTATGACATAACTGGTATCAGTGATATCAGCATGATCCAAGGAATATATCAAGACCAGTTTCATTATGGTGGGCTAATTTAAAAAAAGTTATTAGCGTTTTTTAAAATTTCATTATAACTTTTAACCACAAGGTGGCACTGCCACCTGGGAAAATTGGGTTTGACTCGGCATGATCCACCGAATCTAACAAGACAAGTTTTGTAATTTTTGGCCAAACCATTGAGAAGTTATAAGCAAAAATAGCCTTTTTTCATATCTTCTGACCAGTAGGTGGCACAGTGCCTAAACATTGCAGGTAGACTCGGGTCATGCTTGTTATAACACACACCAAGTTTGGTCTCAATACGCCAAACCGTTGCAGAGATATAGCCTCAAGTCCATTTTTGCGTGCTTTTCGTCAAATTCGTTTGCGCGTTATTCAAAAACGGTTCGACTAATCAACTTGAATTCCATACATTTTTGCCAGGATGGTCTGATGATGATCTGAGCCAATTTTGGTGAAAATCAGACAAACCATCTAGGACAGTAGTTTTTTCGTACAATTAAAAATAGCAAAAAAAACTCAACCTTACGCATAAACATGAGTAAAACTTTGGACAAGTGGTGGCGCTAGAGAGTTTGAGTTAGAGACTCCAAATTTGCTGTGGTTAATGTTGAGACTGTACTTTATCGGTGTGCCAAATTTCACAACTTTCCCGCTAGCGGTTCTATGGGCTGCAATAGACTTCCACAGCGGAAGAAGAAGAAGAAAAAGAATGCTCATAAAAACACTTTTACCTTGAAGTCAAGTTTTTCTTGCACTAAAAAGTCATAATTTGTTTTTTAGGTGGGTTTTCCAAAGCAAAACACGCTGTACGTGTTTAAACGTGAATGCAAACACTTTTATACACACGTTTGTTGTTGTCAATCCCCTTCATGTGTTTCATTCTGTTCCACACCCCCAAAACAGCATGTATAAACTTTCAAATAACTAGCCTGTTTTAAAAACATCCATTCTTTTCACAATTTCCCAAATATTCCACCTCGTTTTTGATGCATTTGCCCTTGAGCACGACTCCGAACCCTGTGGCGTGTCCCATCATAATGCATAAAAAACAATGTTTTCTAAATGACATACAAGCAATAACCATAACCCTGTTGTGAAACGGAGACAAAGTTATTTATCTCCATAGTGATGAAACAGATTAAGTGCAATGCATGCTGGGTAACGTCTAGAGAGGAGATGAAGGTTATTGAGATGTTTATGTGCAGATTGCTAAAGATGTTAATGCGTCCGCACTGACCAGCACTACTGAGTTTGCATTAATGAGCGGCTTCTCGTTCTCAAGGTGAAGTTAAATCATAAATGCGGTGGTAAACAGACAGCACTAAACCTTCCATCAACACTAAATGTTTATTAGGATTACTAGTCGGTTCTGATTTATGTAAAGTAGCCTCATTTTTAACTCGGAAAGCGCATAATTGAGTCACTTCACTCACGCTGAAGCAGCGAGGTGAAGGTTAGCTTTGCTTTTAAGGCCCAATGTAAAACTGCCAAAACAAGAGGTTAAAGTAAACATGTTATGCAGAGAGTAAAACGATTAAGAGAGAAAATCAGCATCTCGCTTTGACCTTCCGTGTGAGGTGAGGTCACCAAACAAACCCTTCATGAAACTGCATTTACACCTGCAGCTCATTCTGAACAAGGACCGCCCACATGACACAAAAACTGTCTGATTGACATGTGAAGCAACCAACCGCAGCTCATTTTATTTTTCTGTGTGGTTAAATGGGTTAAGTTTGTTTTAGCTGTAACTACATCAATATGGGGGGAAAAATGCTTTTTTTTATTGACAGAAATTCAAAAGTATGTACGGCTCAATATATGTATATGTAATTTTATATGATTAATATTATATAATAATAAAAAGTTGATTATTAATATTACTTAAAAAAAAAAATAAATAAATAAAAGTAGGGCTGTGAAACGATTAATTGTGATTAATCGCATCCAAAATAATTTTTTTGTTTACATAATATGTGTGTGTATTGTGTGTATTTATTATGCATACATGTATATATTTTAAAAATATCTCTGTGTATATATATTTATATTTACATATAATTGACATTATATGTAAATATAAATATTTTATATATAAATATAAAATTTTACTTAAATATATACATGCATGTGTGTGTGTATTTATACACGGTAAACACATATATATTATGTATTCACAAACTTTTATTTTGGATGCAGTTAATCGCGATTAATCATTTGACAGCCGTAAATTAAAAGTAAATAATGAAATAAAATAAGTAAGCATATATTATATATTATTAATTGTATATTACTATATAATTTATTTTTATAGATTAATATAATAAATACAACAAAATAAACAAGCATCAAATAAGTAAAAATAGTAAAATAAAAATTATTTAATTCAATGAGACTCTATAATACTGACATTCCATAATATACAAATATTTATATTTATAAATATAAAGTTTTATAAGTAACTTTTAAAAGGTTCTTAATGTTGATGAGCTCTAATATAAATAAACAAACAAATAAACACTACAATGTATATAAATGTAAATGTAAATAAATCTAAACTAAAAAAAAGCATCAAATAAATACAAATATCATATAAATTATTTAACTTAACAATATTTATACATTATAAATGTTTACATTTTTTTTATAACTAAATGATAAATATATATCATATAATATCTATTTATATTTTTAAATGTAAATTTTTTAAATTGAGTCAGAAGGCTCTTAATGTTGATGAGCTCTAATATAATTTAATAAATAAATAAATAAATACCACAGTGTAAATACATGTAAATGAATTTGAAATAAATAAGAATCAAATAATTTAAAATATAATATAAATTATTTAACTTTAAAGTTATATTTAAATTATAAATTTATTTAAAAAAAAACATTTTTGTAACTGAATGATAAATATATATATTATATAATATATATTTATATTATTTAAAGTGAGTCGGAAGGCTCTTAATGTTGATGAGTTCTAAAATAAATAAATAAATACCCTGAAGTATATGCATGTAATTAAATAAATCTAAAATAATATTAGCATCAAATGAATAAATAAATAGCAGAAATATTTGGAGGCTCTTAACATTGATGAGTTCTATTATAATTTAATAAACAAATAAATAAATACCACAATGTAAATACATGTAATTAAATAAATCTAAAATAAATAAGCATCAAATAATTAAAAAAAAAAATAAAAAAAATAAATAAATAAATAATAATAATAATAATAATAATAATAATATATATATATATATATAATAAAAATAATATATAATATAAATTATTTAACTTTGAAGTTATATTTAAATGATAAATGTATTAAAAACATTTTTTTTAACTGAATGATAAATATATATATTATATAATATATATTTATATTCTTTAAAGTGAGTCGGAAGGCTCTTGATGTTGATGAGGTCTAAAATAAATAAATAAATACCCTGAAGTATATGCATGTAATTAAATAAATCTAAAATAATATTAGCATCAAATAAATAAATAAATACATGCATACATACGTACATACTCCAATGTTCTGTACGGGGGGAGAAAAAAAATGCAAAAAGTAATACATTCAGATTATTAATTTAATAAATATTAATATTGGTGGATATCTAGTTTACTTGCTACTATGTGCTTTAAAGATTCAGAGCCACTAACATGAAAAATCCAGTGACTAACTCTTCATTAAAAGTCATCTAGGCGTTGATAAAACCTGGTAATGAGATTAAAGCTGATTATTTTTGGGAAACCTCTTGCCCTGTTCAGACTGACTCAGACTGACCCGTACTTGACCCCGTTCCTCCAGGCATCTGTTGACACGTTCACCTATAGCAGGACGCTGAGATGAAATAAAGCGGGAAGTTGCCCGGGGCGACTGACACTCTTCCTTCGTGTTATGTGGGCGTTTATTCTCAAGCTGATTGGCCGTCTGCCCCACAGGGTGGAATGCAGAAGAAATCGCTATCCTGCCATAATGAGGGTTCGAGAGCAGGGCATGCTGGGTAAGGGAACGGTCTGTGCCGCAGGTGACGACGCCACAGTAATCGCTGCTGATTACTGGAAATTAACAGGTTTAGAATAACTTGTCAACTAACAAGTTTAAAAGAAAACAGCAGGATGTGGAAGAACAGGCTCACTATGAAGGCTAATATGAGGAGAAAATAGGATGTTTGATGCTTTTCTGAAGTAAAACGGTTTGATGTGAGAACCTCTAGGTCGCACAGAACATTTACTGAAACCGAACCGCAAAAGAATGATGAGTATGACATCATAAGCTTGAGCTCATTAACATGGGACCACCCACTCATTTGCATATACTATTAACCATCTTAATCCAGTGACAGGAGTTATCAAAAATTGCATGTATTTACATTATACAAGATATTTAATATATATTTCTATTATACATATTTAATATACAAAAGTTGGACTATCACATAAAACATCTGTGAATGAAGCACCACTTCCATCCTATCTTTTGAGGCAAAGTTAAAAAAAAAAATTGTATAAATAAATACATCAAGAAATGTATTCAGTATATATAACAAATAAATGTATTAATGATTTAAAAAAATCCAAAATGGAAAGACTAATTATTGATTTATTGATATTGATATATGAATAAATAATTAATTATATATTAATTATATTATCTTGTCATATAATAATTTATGTTTTTCTTTTATCTAAACATACATTTATTTAAATATATGTTAAAATGTGTGTGAAATAAATGATATATAAATTATACAAAATACATAATAAAATATTCTAAATAAAAAAACGTTTGACAGACATTCAAATAAATTATATATATATATATATAATATTGGATTTTTTAAAAATCATTAATACATTTATTTGTTATATATATATATTAAAAAATAAATAATAAATAATATAGTGATTATATTATTTGGTCATATAATCATTGATTGTTTTATATCTAAATATTCATTTTAAATAAACATTATATTTATATTTAAATATGCATTAAAGTGTGTGTGTGAAATAAATAATATATAAAATATACAAAATACATATTAAAATATTAGAAATAAATAAATAAACATGTTACACATTCAAATAAATCATAAATATATAAATATATATATATATATATATATATATATATATATATATATATATATATATATATATATAATTCAAAATAAATTATAAATATATTTACATATATAATATAATTCTATATATAGTATTTCATATTATCATATTATTTCAATATACATATATTTTATTTATATATGTTATATAAAAAAATCCAAAATAAAACATTATCTGTTATTTTATATTATTTACATGTATATATTTTATTTTATATATGTTTAATAAGTACATGTAAAATAAAAAAATAAATAAGCATCAAATAAATATCAAATATTCATAAATTCTAACACAAATAAAAAATAATCTAAACCTAAATATATATATATAAATATGCACATCTCATCTTGTGACACATATTATCTATTATTAATTTTATATTACATGTATATATTTTATTTTATATATGTATAATAAATACATCTAAAATAAATAAATAAATAAATAAATAAGCATCAATAAATAATCTAAACATAAATATGCACAAACTTTTGAGGCAAACTCACATTAGTTTTTTGTTGTGCATTGAGGAATTTATTCTGTGAATGTGTTTCCATCACAGTTTATGAGCATGTCTTCTTATCAGATTAAAAATTATCCTTCTCAGTTGAGCGCACGTGTTATTTATGCACATTTTTATGTGCATTTCACTCCAGGGGTATTTATGCAATATCCCAAAATTTACATATAAACACGCTGGTGAAACCATACCTACAGTGAACCAAGTACTAGAGGTTTATTTAATGAAAACAAAACAGTAATCAACACGACTGTTATACTATAGTGTGTAACGTCGGATCCGGCAGCGTGGCTTCAACTCAAAGAGCTTTTGTTCAACAACTCCACTATTAAATGTGAGTTTAACAAACAGAGCGGCAACATTCTCCCATCTGAAATGAGTAAGTAGTTAGTGGTTTGCGAGGAAGAAACGAGCGTCTGTTGACACTGCGCTGTCAGATTATGCTGTCAAAAGACAAACGGCATTAAAACAACAATTACGAAGACTTGAAAAGAACGAGCTACGAGCATGTAGGGAAAATTTACATTCGCTTCAGCTCTCTGATGATTACAGCCTTTGTGTGTGAGAGAGCGCGAGCGAGTCAAACACACACACTGTTGTCAGCGGAAAGACTTTTAAGAAATTATCAAGCGGCGTTATCAAAGTTGTAAGCTCCTGTAACACGCAACATATTCTAGTTTCAAACAGAATATTTTTGGAGGCTTGGGAAGATCATTCCTCCACTGTGGAACAGTGAAAGTAAAGCTCCTGGAAACAAACGTTCCTCAAAAGACTAAAAAAATCATTCATGGAGAATCAAGTAAAGCCAAGCTGCTTCAGTCCAGCAAGTGTTCATCTGGAGATATCAATACAGTTATTCCATTTACTTGATAAAAATCAGTCAAGTTTGACAGCAAAAAGAGCTTTGACTTTCTAGGGAGGAAAATGAGCTCAAAATGAAATATGGTAAAACACATCTCCCACTTGACCTTTACCGCTGTGAGGCACAAAGTGTCAGGAAGCGTTAGTCATAGAGCGCCGCCGGACAACACATTTAACACACACCAGATAATCACACCCTTCAGTGCATCTCAAACCCAAAAATTATGTATTTATAGAGCACATTCACACATACACTCATAATAACACA
Source organism: Cirrhinus mrigala (assembly GCA_036247105.1). Taxonomy (NCBI): domain Eukaryota; kingdom Metazoa; phylum Chordata; class Actinopteri; order Cypriniformes; family Cyprinidae; genus Cirrhinus; species Cirrhinus mrigala. Next base: position 34,347,372 of record CM070021.1, read on the forward strand.
CAGCAACACATTCACACACACACACACACACACACACAGTCGATGTGAATCAAAACTCAGCATTTACTTTGTATCTCTTCATCGGAACTGATCTGGAGAAACATAGCATTCCATCACTTGTGAACAGGTGCCGTCAGAATGAGAGTCCAAACAGCTGATGAAAACATCACAATAATCCACAAGTAATCCACACCACTCCAGTCCATCAGTTAACATCTTAAGAAGACAAAAGCTGAAACAAATTCATAATTGAACATTGTTTCTTTCCAAAATACAAGTCAATAATCCATAACGCTTCCTCCAGTGAAAAAGTGAAAAATCTCCTGTTTTGGCTTGAAAGCAGTGCTTGATCTGTGCAGATTTCTCTCCTGATTCAGACTTTTTCACTGAAGAAAGCGTTATTATTGATTATGGACTCAATGTATTTTAGTTAAAAACGTCTTAATGATGGATTTGTTTCAGCTTTTGTCTTCTCAAGATGTTAACTGGTGGACTGGAGTGGTGTGAATTATTGTGATGTTTTTAACAGCTGTTTGGACTCTCATTCTGACGGCACCCATTCACTTCACAGGACCTACTGATAATCCATAAGTAATCCACACCACTCCAGTCCATCAATTAACATCTTAAAAAGACAAAAATTGCATGTTTATAAGAAACAAATCCATCTTTAAGACATTTTTAACTGAAATATGAGTCCATAATCCATAATAACGCTTCTTCCAGTGAAACAGTCCATTTCCTGTTGTCTCTCACATCAAAACACGCAGTTTTTGTCTTTTTGAGATGTCAACTGATGGACTGGAGTGGTGTGGATTACTTGTGGATTATTGTGATGTTCTTATCAGCTTTTTGAACACTCATTCTGACGGCACCCATTCACTGCACAGGATCTACTGGTAATCCACAAGTAATCCACGCCACTCCAGTCCATCCATTAACATCTTAAAAAGACAAAAAGTGTGTGTTTTGATGTGAGAGACAACAGGAAATGGACTGTTTTACTGGAGGAAGCGTTATTATGGAGTATGGACTTTATTTTTTTATACTTTATTTATTTATATATTTTTTGTATTTTAGTTAAAAACTTCTTGATGGTGGATTTGTTTCAGGTTTTGACTTCTTAAGATGTTAACTGATGGACTGGAGTGGTGTGGATTACTGTGATATTTTTATCAGCTGTTTGGACTCTCATTCTGACGGCACCCATTCACTGCACAGGACCTACTGTTAATCCACAAGTAATCCACATCACTCCAGTCCATCAATTAACATCTTAAAAAGACAAAAATTGCATGTTTATAAGAAACAAATCCATCTTTCAAACGTTAACTAAAATATGAGTCCATAATCCATAATAACGCTTCCTCCAGTGAAACAGTCCATTTCCTGTTGTCCCTCACATCAAAGCAAGCAGTTTTTGTCTTCTCAAGATGTTAACTGATGCACTGAAGTGGTGTGGATTACTTGTGGATTATTGTGATGTTTTTAGCAGCTGTTTAAACTCTCATGCTGACGGCACCCATTCACTACAGAGGATCTACTGGTAATCAACAAGTAATCATCACCACTCCAGTCCATCAATTAACATCTTTAAAAGTTTTGATGTGAGAGACATCAGGAAATGGACTGTTTCGCTGGAGGAAGCGTCATTATGGATTATGGACTTGTATTTTAGTTAAAAACGTCTTAAAAATGTATTTGTTTCTTACAACATGCAGCTTTTGCCTTCAAAAGATGTTAACTGATGGACTGGAGTGGTGTGGATTACTTGTGGATTATTGTGATGTTTTTATCAGCTGCTTGGACTCTCATTCTGACGGCACCCATTCACTGCAGAGGATTCACTGGAGAGCTGGATGATGGAATGCTACATTACAATTTAATTTCTGGGTGAACTATTTGTGTCTATTAACACTCATAGCATCTACCATTTTTACACTTAAAGGAGAAGTCCACTTCCAGAACAACAATTTACGAATAATTTACTCACCCTCATGTCATCCAAGATGTTCATGTCTTTCTGTCTTCAGTCGTAAAGAAATTATGGTTTTATAATGGACTTCATTGGTGCCCCGATTTTGAACTTCCAAAATGTAGTTTAAATGCAGCTTCAAAGGCTCTAAATGAGTACATTATTTGTAAATTGTTGTTCTGAAAGTGGAGTTCTCCTTTAATGCATATAGCTGCTTTCATATTTTTGACTCTTTTGCTAGAAATAGTGGCATTATTAATATCGTTTTGCATTATTCATAATGTGTCGTAATTGCTCATCATTTGTTAAAAATGAAATGGAGCGTTTCTGTCTGCTAATGGAATTGTTCTCCCTGAATTTGAACTATTAAGAGTCGATGCCGATTTGAACACATCTGAAGAGCTCATTGAATACTCTCAGCATGATGAATGAATCTCCTCAATAAACAAATGGTTTAATTTCAAGTTGCCTTTTTAGTGCAATAAAAGGATAATTAGGGACGTAACTGTCAAAAGAACCATTAACATGTTAATGGATTTGTAAATTGCGCTCATGTCTCATGCCGCATGTTGGGATGTTTTGTGAGGAGAGTTGCTTTGCTGATCCATCACTGTCTGCTCGAGGAAACTCTAATTCACTGTTTTGTTGCAGGGGATGAAACTACAATTAGCAACTGGATTCATAGAAAACATCTTAGTTAAGATCTGGGCACAAAAAGGGGAAAATTAAACAATGTAGCAAATGCTGCTTTCGTAACATTCTAACTTTGATTCAGAAGATACAATGAAGCGTCTGTAATTCTTAGAACATGCAGGGATAAAGTAAAAATAAATGTGAGATAAAAAAAGAAATTACATGATAATAATTGAATCAATTAAATAATTTAAAAAACAATAAAAATGTAATTAAAAATATAAAATAAAATAAATAATAATAATAATAAAAAAGTAAAACAAACTAATTTTGGCATTGGTGGGGACAGAACAGCAGACAATAGACATTTAATTTTTTAATCAAAATTATTACTACAATTTAGTAGTCTCTGAAGATACATTCACTTGTTTTGAACCCACACAGAGACATTTTAGTCAGATTTATTTAATGTTTATCCCATCTCATTCTGTAAGTTCTTTCTGTTTTAAATAAGTTTTCTTTGGATTGTTAGAAAATAGGAAAAAAGAACTTGTATATCCTGCTAGCTAAATTTCACATACGTAAACTTAACGCAAATTAAGCATGGTTTTGCTACACTAACTATAGTTTAACCATGGTTGTTGTAGTAAAAGTGTAGTTATACAAAAAAAAACAACAACAACAAAAAAACAAAAAAAACAAAACATGGTTACTACACTTTTACTGTAGTAAAACTACATTGTATTTGTGTATTATTTCTTTCTTTTGTTGTTGTTTTGTTTTTTATAACTGTACTGCCTTAATGGTTTGATGTTTTGTTCTGTTTAATAAAAAAAAAAAAACAGAAAAAAAGATTCAGATCAAAGTCCCGATCTGAATCAAATGATTCACGAACCCGTACTAAAGTCCCGATCCGCATAATGATTCGCGAACCATCATTTTAAAATGTGACTTCGGATCATTCATTTCGCGAAATGATTCGCGAACCCGCTCTGAGTTTCGTATCTAAATCAAACAATTCGCTTTACGCGCTTTTGAAGTCCCGATCTGAATCAAATGGTTCGCTTTTTTGCGACGCAACTGTTTAACTGATTCGGAGTTTCGAAACGACCCGTTTCACCCAGCACTACGTGCTTTTTAATATCATTAGAAGCGATGTTTAAATAAAAAATGAATGTCTTTTTTTTTTTTTTTTGTTAATTAATCGCTTGAACTGAACGAAGTCACGCGTTTGAGTTTGAATGAATCGGAGCGGTTCCAGCGTAAATGACTCACTCATTTGAATCGGTTCGTCTGCTCCTCCGCGTTTCGCTCGTTCAGTCATGTTTACGCGACACTGTCAGTACTACTACTGGCTTAGCTCGCTAGTTTTATGAGAATAACTGACATAAGCGAAAACAGTATGATGTTTACAAATAAAATGAGCTATTCGTATTTCCATTCTGAAGATAACCGCTTTCCATGTCGAAAACATCCAACACAAATCTACGAACATATGGAGCTGAGGTAGGCTAACCGGTTTGCGCTAACTAGTGAAACACCCCATTAATATGACGAGCTGCAGGTCAAAATATATGTTAGATGAAAACGTTGTGCATTATGATCAAGTTTGTAGCTTAATTCAGTATATTTGAAATCGTTTGTCCAGGTGACAGTTCATAGGATTTCAGTAAAATAAATAAATAAATAAATACAACTCTTGTGCTAGGTTGTTTATTTACACTAGGTTTCATTGCATGGTTGTTGTCTGTTTAATTGCAATAGTTTTGTCCTTTTTTTTTTTTATTTTTTTTTTTTTTTTAGAATAAGCGCTTCTTTTTCTAGCAGAAAATGCTCTAAATGTCATGTTTACCATCTGTTGATCATAATGGTCCCATTTGTGAAGCTAAAGCACTTTTTCTAAGTGGCTCTTGTTAACGAGTGTCTCTACAGGCTTTAAATGTAAATAATGGAACATGTGCATGTGCAGAAATGACTTAATTAGTAATTAAAACACTATAAGTGTTGTTATAGTGAACTGAAAAATGTGGTAATTGAAGTAAAGCTGAAATATGAAATAATGAAAAATGAAAAATTCTACCTATGAAAAATTACTAAAAGTAAAATGAAAACTAAAAATATAACAGAAGCTAATTTAAAATGTTAAGAAATATTATAATACATAAAATACTAAATAATAATAATAATAATAATAATAACTGACAAACTAACTGAAATTAAAATATAATATAAAAATAATATAAATAATATATATAAATATAATATAATCTAAAAAAAATATAAAAATGAAAGTTGATTTAAAAGTATTTAATAAATATTAAACATAATAAAAAACAAACAAAAAAATAATAACTGAAATAAATAAACTGAATTAAAATAACTAAAACCAAATTATACATAAATATGAAAACTAATAAAAATTACTAAATTACTAAAACTTAAATTGAAATTAAAACTGAAAATATAAAAATGAAAGTTGATTTAAAATTAATTAATAAATATTAAATAATAATAATAATAATAATAATAATAATAATAACTGAAATAAATAAACTAAATAAAATTAAAATAACTAAAACTAAAACCAAACAATACAGGTATATAAAAACTAATAAAAATGACTAAATTACTAAAACTTAAATTGACACAAAAAATTACTACATTACTTAAACTTAAACTGAAATTAAAACTGAAAACATAAATGAAAGCTGATTTAAAATTAATTAATAAATATTAAACATAATACTAAATGATAAAAAATAATCACAATAATCACAATACTACTACTACTACTAATACAAATAACTAAAATAAAAAAAAAAACTAAAACCAAATTATACAGAAATATGAAAACTAATAAAAATGAAAAAAATGCTAAATTGAAATTAAATCTGAAAATATAAAAATGAAAAAAGTGGAGTGTTCCTTTAAATTGAAATAAAAATGGAAAATATAAAAGTTAATTTAAAATGAATAAATATACAAAACTCAAAAAAAAATGATAATAAAATAAATTATAATAAATAAAACGGTAATAATAACAATATTATTATTATTTTAATTATTATTATTAGTTTTAAAATTATTTTTAACAGAAATGCGTGTGGTGGTGTGATCAGGTGGTGTGATCAGGGCTGGGTTAGATAACCAAAGGACTAGTTGTATTTACGTAAACTGGCAAAAATATCCGTCCATAATGTGCATCTTCCACAGTGCAACAGAGAAAGGAGTATTTCATAAAATGAATGCATTTTGCTCACCGCGGAGCCACCGTGCACTGAATCAATAAACGCGTAAACGCGAGAATAAACGCGTGTTTGTATAAAGCCTCCCAAAATAACACCTGAAATCATCAAGAAACCATAATTAGACGAGGTATTTTTGGTCGCCTTGATTGCCGCATCCCATCAGGAAAATGTGAGAGGAAAATGTGCGAGAAGAAAAGACAGAAACACCTCATACAGTCAACCCACACAAAAAAATTTAATCCCCTTTTCGTGAGGCATAAATGGTCCAAACTTGAATACGCTAACCGTGGGGAATCGCTGATGACAGTGGTTTTTAATGTAAAAACCGTACGCCAGCACTCCAAAACGTTTCGTAAAAAGTCATGTCACCTATGACTTACATATTCAGAACACATACACCGAGAGATTTTAATATACTTATATATGTATTTGTCGTTGCTGTCGATATTGGTCTTATTTCTTCTTTTTTTTTTTTTTAATCATTATTTTTTATCTAGACCAGCCAGATACAAAACCGATTTTTGGATACAGTCACATCAGCACAATAGCGGTTCATAAACAGTCCATCCAGCTGCGAATCGTCCTCGAATTTTGTAGAAAACCTGGTCCGTTCTTCCTGAAAAAGCAGATGCTATTTGTATAGATCTATTTCGTAATCGTTTCTTTATTGTTGTATAGACTGGTGCGATACGTATCCGTATACATCTCGTGTCTTCTGTGCAAAAGTCTTTGAAAAGTATTGGACATATACACATTCACACACAGCGCTCACCTGGACGTCACTTCCTCCTCCTTCTGCACCCTTGGCATCACATAGTAAACAAAAAGACTAACCAAAGAGACCTGTGCGGACGGGACGGGACGGGACGGGACGGGTGTGTTTGTGACCTCAGATAGCAGCATCCTCCGTCGGTTGGTCGTTAGATAAGGCACCGCTGCGTTACGGACTCTCTTTAGGACCGCGGGAGGAGGCAGGACGGGTCAGACTGTGCTCTATCAAATGACAACAGACATCAGCGCTGTTTTGAACCCTAGTGAGCCGCCTACATAGGGAGCTGCTTCCTCCGATGCAGCATCCGAACCGGGATTGATTTGAAACACTCTCCACATACGACACCGACTTGATGTTTGCATGTTGCAGGTTAACAATACAGTGATTCTCAAATGGTTGTGAACTAGAAATGGTACTACGATTTATGCAAAAAATAAAATGCAACTAATCATAAATAGTTAGGATAGTCTAGTAGGGAGGAGAAAACACTTCTTATATGTTTTGTTGTTGTCATAATTTGCCATAAATATACTAAAAATAAAAATATTAAAAAAAAAAACGTGTGTGTGTGTGTATATTCTAGACTAAAAATAAAAACATTAAAACATTTTTCTTAATTGAAATGAAGCCAAAATAAAATTCAGTATAAATATTAGGTGGTGAAAAAACTAAAATAAACATTTTTTAAATGTCGTCTGAAATAAGTTTTAAAATTACTAACTGAAAATTATATAATTATATAAAACTAAAATTAAACTAAAATATTAAATATTTTTGTTAGCTGGAATAAAATTAAATACTGTTATTGGTTAAAAAACTCAAAAAAAAATTGTAAATGTTGCCTCAAATAAGTGGAAGAATAGAAATACTTAAAAATCATGAACATTACAAAATAAAAATATTAAAACATTTTTTTTTGTTCATTGAAATGAAGCCAAAATAAAATACAATATAAATATTAAACTTAAAATAAACAACATTTTTTAATTGTCGCCTGAAATAATTTCAAGTAATAAAATTACTAACTGAAATAAAACTAAATATACTATTATACTATTATTACTATTATATAGTATAATTATATAATTATATATAACTAAAACTAACCTAAAAGAAATACAAATGATGGTTGGAAAACATAACAAACAAATGTTAATGTTGCCTCAAATAAGTAGGAGTACTTAAAAAATAGAAATACTAAAAATGAAAAAAAAATAAAATAAATAAATAAATAAATTAAAACATTTTTTGTTAATTGAAATGAAGCTGAAATCAAATACAATAGAAATGTTAGGTGGTGAAAAACTTAAAATAAACATTTTTTAAATGTCGCCTAAAGTAAGTTCAAGCACTAAAATTACTAACTGAAATAACACTAAAAATGAAACAAATTCTATAATATAATAAAAATTATATATATAACTATGACTAAACTAAAAATATTGAAAACATTTTTGTTACCTGAACTAAAATAAAATATAAATATTGGTTGAAAAACAAAAAATTGTAAATGTTGCCTCAAATAAGTGGAAGTACTTTTTAAAAAAAAAAAAAAAAATACAAAATAAAAATAAAAATATGATATTCAAAAAATTAATAAAACATTAATAATAACAGCATTTAGGTGTAAATAAAATATAACCCAGATAATAAATGAGTAGTGAAATATTGGTGGCAAGAACATGAAACCATTCAAATACAATTTTGCATGATTAAAAATATTCATGCATGAACATAAAATTAAATCATAATGTAAAACCACTTGAGAACCACCGAAATAATAAATACACGCTAGTGTACAAACATTTGTGGCTGAAATCTCTGAAAGTAGTCTCTTCTGCTCACCAAGCCTGCATTTATTTGATCAAAAATGCAGTAAAATATTACAATTTTAACTAGCTTTTAACTAATATGAATATGTGATAAAAAGTAATTGATTCTTGTGATCAAAGCTGAATTTTCAGTATCATTACTGGTCTTCGGTGTCACATGATCCTTTAGAAATCATTCTAATATGCTGATTTGCTGCTCGAGAAACATTCAGTGTTTCCCCTGTCAGTCCATTCATAAAAACGGATTTACTCTTCAGCACGGGATGCCACAGAATTCGTCAATTTTTGGATTAATAAATCAAAAGTAGGTCTCTCACTTAATTCGAATCGCGATTTGGACAAGTGTCTGTGAATATTAAAACGCAAAAAGACGGTTTAAATATGAATCGTCCGTGTTCCGCTTGGCTCTGTATGAATGAATGGCGGAGACGCGACTTTGTTTACTACACAAATACTGAAGCAAACGTGATGCTCGCTTATTTTCGGCCTCTGCGTCTCATTATATGACGACATAAACGCATAAACTTAATCTCCAGAACTGCTGTGAGAGTCACTTCATGTAAATTTTACCGGTTCATTTGAGAAAATTAGCATAGTGTAGACACACAAAACTAACCGGCAACCTGTCAAAATAAAAGTCATGTTTAACATGTAACAGAAATGTATTAGTCTTGTATTACTTTTGTACAAATTTAAATACAACTATTTAGGGAGGAGAAAACACTTCTTATATGTTTTGTTGTTGTCATAATTTGCCATAAATATACTAAAAATAAAAATATAAAAAAAAATGTGTGTGTGTGTGTGTGTATTCTAGACTAAAAATAAAAATATTAAAACATTTTTCTGATTTTCTGAACAATTGAAATGAAGCCAAAATAAAATTCAATATAAATATTAGGTGGTGAAAAAATTAAAATAAACATTTTTTAAATGTTGTCTGAAATAAGTTCTAAAATTACTAACTGAAATGAAATTATATGAACTAAAATATTAAATATTTTTATAATATATTTATAATATTTTTCTTATTAAATGCAGAAATTATAATAATAACAGAAAAAACTCTGATTGGCAGCTAATAAAAGGGTTTAATTTGCATTTCATTAAAAATAAATAAATGTTTAATGCCTGTATTTGATTATCAAAAAAATTAAAAAATGGAAACAAAATTTTTTGAAAAAAAAAAAAAAAAAAAAAAAAAGATTGTAGGGCCCTATTGTTCAAAATGTTGAAATTGAGATTTTTCTACGTACCGTTGGTATCCTCCCCCCCCAAAACTGGAATCCTAGGGGAAACACTGACATTTCTTATTTATTTATTTTTTCTGAATGTCTATGCTGTCACTTTTGATCGATTTAACGCGTCCTTAGATGCTGTCTAAGTAGGCAGCTCACTAGGTTTGGCAGCAGAGCTGCTGTGTCATGTTTTATACGTGTTAAAACGGACACTGGAATCAACGGAGTGTGTGTTACTGCGACAACGTCAATACGCAGACGGTCCGAACGCGTAGTCCGTCACACCGTACTCTCCAGCATCCACTCTGTGCTGCTGAACGTCACCCTCCGGCTGCAGGGCGGCGACACGTCCGTGTTCAGCTGGGTGGTGGATTTGTGGCGGCGGGTTCGAGCCCGTCGCGGGTAACTGTGGCTCTGGAACAGAGCATAGTCTCCGTCGAAGGAGAAGCGATGCCGAGTCCGGGCCAGTTCGCTGGGCAGGAGCCCCATGTTGGCCAGCGGCCCCTTGCGAGGGGGTTCGGCCGGGCCGGCGCCGGCCCCGATCAGGCACAGGGACATGGTGGAGCCCGTCAGGCTGCTGTCCGTCTGCGTGTCGTCGGACGGCGGCCCGCCCAGGCTGGCCCTCCGGGACGGCGGCGCCGCTTTCTCGGAGCAAACGGGCGGGAGCTCCACTTTCAGCTCCTCCTGCGTCTCCTCCATCTTCAGCAGCACCAGCGCCTTGCAGTCCTTGGGCGACTCGGGACGCTCGTCCTGCTTCGAGCCGGAGCGTCCCGGGCGGCTCCCGTTGGTCTGCGAGTGCACGTGCACGCCGGCGTCTCCTTGCGCTTTGGCTTTGGCCGTGTCGGCCCCGCCGTACGCCTTGTAGCGGATCATGAGGATGATGATGAAGACGAGGACGGACGCCACGATGATCCCGCCGATGATGATGATCATGGTGCCGCCCAGGAACTGGCTGGGGATGAAGCGGCACTGACCCGCCTCGGCGCCCGTGTGGAACTGGACGCAGCCCACCACGCGCGTGGCCGTCAGAGACGTGATGCCGTCGTCGTACACCGCCAACACGCACAGCTCGTACTCGCGACCCGCCGCCAGATCGTTGATCTTAAACGTCTTACTGGCGGAGGGAATCATCCTAGAAGGAGACATGAGAAAACAAGACAGGGAGACGTTTCAGAAAAGAGTTCAACATCATTTTGAGTCCCAAAGAGAATAGACTGAATAGAATATTTGATATTTAAAAAAAAAAAAAAAGTTTATATCATGTTTTTTATATATAATATAATATCATGTAATATGAAATATGAAATAATAGTATGAAAAACTCATAGAAAATAAATAAAAACTTTGCAATGTTGCCTTGGCCTGAAATTAGTTTAATTAATAGAATAAAATAAATATAAAATAAATTAAAAGTGATATAAAAAACAATTAAATTACTTTTAATAAAATAATAAAATTAATAAAATTTATAAAAAATGAAATATTTTATTAATTGATATAAAAATACAATTAAACTACTTAAAATTATAATAATTATAATATTAATATAAAAATATAAAACTTTAAATAAAACAAAAATAATTAAAATGACTAAAAATGAAATATGAGATAATAGTATGAAAAACTCATAAAAAATAAATAAACACTTTGTAATGTTGCCTTGGGCTGAAATAAGTTACTAACATTATTAATAAGTACTAAAATTACTCAAATTAAATTAAACGTGATATAAAAATACAAATAAAACAAATAAAAATTATAATAATTATAATATTAATATAAAAATATTAAACTTTAAATAAAACAAAAATATTTTCAAAAAAGTAAATATGAGATAATGTTGCAATGTTGCTTTGGCCTGAAATAAGTTTAAGTACTAAAATAAAATAAAACATTGATACAATTATTTAATAAAAAAAAAAAAATGAAATATTACTATTTAAAGTACAAAAAATATATCTAAAGCTAAACAAAATAAAACAAAAGAAAAACGTATAGAACTACTATTTCCAATAACTGACTAACTAAATAAATAAATAATTTTAAATTAAAAATGACATATAAATACAATTAAGTTACTTAAAAATTAAATATTACTAATAAAATTCAAAAACATATCTAATCTAGCTATAAATCTTTAAATAAAAAAATAAAAATAATAACAACAATAATAATACACACACACACACACACACATATATATATATATGTGTGTGTGTGTGTGTGTAACATATGAAAAATTGTTTGTTTATTGAAATAAAGCTCGAATAAAACATAAATGAAAAACTTTCCGGAATTGCCGGAAACTACTATTTCCAAAAAATAAAATAAAATAAAATAAAATAAAAAGTTTTAAAACATTTAAATGAAAACTGAAAACATAAAATTCAAAAACTGAACACACGAAAACACTAAAACTAGAAAATCCTTAAAAATATATAAACTGCATCATTTGACTCAATTGTTTATTGTAAAAATTACAAAATGTAATTATTTGCATATTTTGACAAAGGATGTCCTAAAATGCACTGCATTCAAACGACTCACTGAATCGCTGTTTTGAATCTTTTCATTTAAACAAATTACCCAACTGAACTGATTCACTAAAATGAATCAGACTTCTCAATACCTTATTTTGGGAGCGACAGAGAGAGAGAGAAAGGATGCTGCTGCAAAACTGCAAAACAAAGGTCTCATTCATCAAACATGAGCAGAATGCATTTCATTCATAATACCATTATTTAGTACATTGCTGCATTCATTTCACTGTAATGATTTGCACAAGAATGGTTTTCTGAATGATTTACACACAAACGTGCTCATGAATGACAAAAACCGGCGACGTTGTGTTTTGTGATGCCACGCCGCTAATCGCCGTAACGAGTTCGCTCTGAAAAACAGCATTGTTTTATAAAAGAGCTGAAATTCTGTCAAACGGCGTTAGTTCCGAGCGTCTGAACTCAATCAGAGTGTTTATGCACGCGTCGGCTCCGTTCACGCTTTTACATTTCTAAATGTTTTCCACAGCCATATTTAAAGTGTCACTTTTGATTGTGAAAACGAAGCGGCGCACATTAGCCGCCGTTATCCGCGGTTTCTGTTGCTCTGCCTCTGGGATCCGCGTGCCATTATTTTCTCGGTTGCCCGGTTCGGGATCAGAGCCGGGGCGAGACTTAAACAACAGGCTCTAAATGAAATGTCTCGTTGGATTTACGCTTCTCTTCACCTCGGATCCCGGCGCGACCCGGCGGGCCACGGCTCCGAGCCGCGTTCTGATTGGCCGCTCCGAATGGGGACGTGTGCGGTGGCCGATGATGCGCGAGACTGTCTGGGGGTCGGAGGTCAGCGTGACAAACGCTTTGTCATCACTGGCGAGGGCGTTCAGTCACAGGTCAGAGGAGGAACGGACAGGCGCTGATAGAGACCTCACTGAGACGCACAGCGGGAAGCACAGGAGAATTATGGGTATGAGAGGGAACACTGCCCTGACTGTCCACATTCAACTAAATCACCTTTATATTCCTGTTTAGAAGGTTTCATGGATGCTTGTGTAAATTTAGTAACTGTAAACTTACCATTTAGTTCATTGGGTCTCAAGTGGTTTTGCTTCAAGAGACGAACATAGTACCAAAATTAACTATTGTTCAAAAATCAAACAGTTACATTTGAAGAGTTTATTTGCAAAAACAGATAACTCCGTTTTAAAACAGTTTTTTAACAGTTATTAATATTAAATAATATTTTTTTTCCCCATATTGACATAATTTTCTTGATAACTGAGCATATTTTATCTTAAACAATGCAAAAAAATCAAATCTGTAATGTAAAAAGTACATTTAAAAAGTAATAAAATAAAATAAAATAGAAAATATTAAACTTTTTTTTTTGTACTGTGACATGATTTCCCTGATAATTAGGACATTTTGACCTTTAAATTCTCATTAATGTAAAATAAGTAACAAATAATAAATATATTAATTAATTATATATATTTTACTTAAACTGATTATTGTGCAAAAATTAAACACTTACATTTATTAATATTAATGCTAGCATAAATATTAATATGAATTAACTAATTGGATTAATAATAATAATAATAATAGTAAAATGTATTCTTCTTTTCTTCTTATTATTATTATGATTGCTATTATAATGTTGACATTATTATGAAACAATACTAAAATAGAACTCACATTAGTGCTATTCAATGCTATTATTTTATTTTATTTTATTTTATTTTATTTTATTTTATTTTATTTTATTTTACCTAAACTGATTATTGTGCAAAAATTAAAACAATGACATATTTTAATATAAATGCTAACATAAATATTAATAAGAATTATTTGACTGGATTAATAATAATAATAATAATAATAATACTTATTATTATTATTATTATTATTATTATTATACTAAAATAGCACTTACACATATATGCATGTGTTAATGTTATAACTGTAATGCAATAAAATAAAACAGAAAATATGAAACTTTTTTTTGTACTTTGACATGATTTTCCTAATAATTAAGAACATTTTGCCCTCTAACTTCTCATTACTGTAATGTAAGAAAATTTGTAATTTGAAAAGATAATTCAAATAGTAATAATAAAATATATACTTTTTGAATTGTGACAATTTTCCTGATAATTAAATACATTTTACTCTCTAAATTCTCATTAGTATAATGCAAAATATCTGTAGTGTGAAAAAATGATTTAAAAAGTAGTATAATAAATAGCAATATAATAAAAAAAAATATTTTCTTGATAACTGAGCAAAAAATCTAATCTGTAATGTAAAAAGTACATTTACATAGTAATAAAATAAAATAAAATAAAATAGAAAATATTAAACTTTTTTTGGATTGTGACATGATTTCCCTGATAATTAGGACATTTTTCCCTCTAAATTCTCATTAATTAAAACAAATATATGAATTAATTAATAAATACCAAGAGCAATATTTTGACATTTGTAATATTTATTATTAAATAATACTAAAACAGAACCCACATTAGTGCTATTTAGTGCTATTATTATTTTTAAATATATATAACAAATATATTAATTAATAATATTAATAAAGAGTAATATTTACACACTCACATTAGTGCTATTTAGTGCTATATATATATATATATATATTTTTTTTTTTTTTACCTAAACTGATTATTGTGCAAAAATTAAACACTTACATTTATTAATATTAATGCTAGCATAAATATTAATATGAATGAACTGATTGAATTAATAATAATAATAATAATAATAATAATAATAATAATAATATGTATTATTATTGTTATTATTATTATTATTATTATTATTGCTATTATAATGTTGACATTATTATGAAACAATACAAAAATAGAACTCACATTAGTGCTATTTAGTGCTATTATTTTATTTTATTTTATTTTATTTTATTTTATTTTATTTTACCTAAACTGATTATTGTGCAAAAATGAAATGGTATATTTTAATATAAATGCTAACATAAATATTAATAAGAATTAATTGACTGGATTAATAATAATAATAACAATAATAATAATAATAATAATAATAATAATACTTATTTTTATTATTATTGTTATTATTATACTCTCTCTCTCTCTCTATATATATATATATATTTTTTTTTAATCTAAACTGATTATTGTGCAAAAATGAAAATTACATTTATTAATATTAATGCTAACATAAATATTAATATGAATTAACTGATTGGATTAATAATAATAATACATATTATTATATGATTATACATATTATTATTATTATTATTATTACTATTATTCAAAATCCACACAATGTTCATGTTGCTAATACTGTATAGTGACACAACCTTTCATATTTTTATCATGTGCATTATCCAGTCCCTGCTGACTGAATCAGAAAAGAGCAGAAACCCGTTTTCACAGCCGCCGGTTGAGAAATGCTGATTGAGCAGACACTTTCAGCTGAAGCATTTCTCCGCTGCTCTCGTTCTGTGCAAACATCCTCCTGCCTTTTGCTCCAGACCGACTGACTGTATTCCCGTCGTCCTCCTACGCTGAGCCTCAGTAAACACGTCCGCGCTGCTCGACGCCCTGCTAATATTGAGATCTCCTGATAAATACGAGCTCTAACAGGCGTCTCCTCCGTACGCTGACATTTACTTTACATGTCCACTCGTCCTAAACGCTCTAACTACCCATCCTAACCAAACATGTGCTGCAAAAACATCTGTCTTCATTAAAAAGCAGGTTGTTGAGTTTGCAGTTTGATCTCCCCAGAATGTGTGGATAAAGTTTTCTTCAGAGGCACTGGATTGTGTCTGTACGTGCGCTGCCATTTAGAGTCAGTTTGAAGGAGTTCAAGAGATGGAAATCAATTCTCAGTTCAAATATCCACTCTCTCGGCTGTTTGCTCGCGTGTGTTTGAAACCGGCGTCTGTTTTAGAGGTGTGTGCTTCTCCTGAATCAGAATGAACTGAAGTCGGCTCATGATCGCACCTCCAAACGTCTGGATCGCATCCCAATGTCTTCCTGACGCAGATGCTGATGAAATGACTTCGGTCCTCGGGCCTGGATCTCATCAGACGCTCCGCAGCAATTAGAGACTCAATTAGCACATGTTTTAAAGCAGGGTTCTGTCTTCATAATGCATCACTGTTTAAAACTAACTGTGAATCTCACGACAATAGTTAAGAACTTGACCGGCTCATATTTCATCATTAAAAAAAAGGAAAAAAATATAATTACATTTTGCATAAAGATAATATTTTGATATTAATTTTTTTTGTTGATAATTAAACACATTTTACATTTTTAATTCTCATTATTGTAATGCAAGAAAATCTGCAATTTAAAAAGATCATTAAAATATTAATAATAAAACGTTGAACAATATTAATTTTGGCATTGTGATAATTGGTATGATAATTAAGCACATTGTACCTTCTAAATTCACATTAGTGTAATGCAAAATACATTTAGGGTGAAAAAATAAATGATTTAAATAGTAATATAATAAAATAGTAAATAATATTAAATAATATATTTTTTGCATTGTGACAATTTTTTGGATAACTGAGCATTTTACTTACTATAATGCAAAAAATATGTAATTTAAAAAATAAATAAATTAAACACTAACAAAATAAAATAGAAAATAATATTACATTTTTTTTTTGTATTGTAACAGTCTTCCTGATAATTAAGGAAATCATATTAATTTATATTTACCATATTTACTAAATTCTCATTTCTATAATGCAAAAAAATCTATAATATGAAAATACAATTATTTAAGTAGTAATATAATAAAATAGGAATTAATATTAATTTTTGTAAGCATATTTTACCCTCTAAATTCTCATTACTATAAAACAAAATAAAATCTAATATGAAAAAAAGTACAATTATTTAAGTAGTAATATACTAAAATATAATAAAATAGTAATTAATATTAAATAAAATATTTTTTTGCATTGTGACATAATTTTCCTGATAATTAAGCATATTTTACCCTCTAAATTCTCAATAATATACAGCAAAAAATAAAAAAAATCCATAATAAAAAAAATGAATACAATAATTTAAGTAGTAATATAATAAAATATAATAAAATAGTAATTCATTTTAATTGATTTTCCATTGTGACATAATTTTTCGTGATAATTAAGCATATTTTACAATACAAATAAGAAGTAATATAATAAAGTATAATAAAATAAAATAGTAATTAATATTAAATAATATATTTTTTGTGTTGTGGCATAATTTTCCTGATAATTAAGCATACTGTACCCTCTAAATTCTCATTACTGTAATGCAAAAAAAAAAAGAAACAAAGAAAAAAATACAATCATTTAAGTAGTAATATTATAAAATAGTAATTAATATTATTTTTTGCATTGTGACAGAATTTTCCTGTTAATTAAGCTTTTTTCCCCTTTAAAAAAAATATTTAAAAAAAACTATAATGAAAAAACAAAACAAAAGACAATTATTTAAGTAGTAATATAGTAAAATATAATAATGGCATAATTTTCCTCATAATTAAGGAAATTTACCCTCTAAATTCTCATTACTATAATGGAAAAAAAAAAAAACTATATGAAATAAAAATATTTAAAAAATTCTAAAATAGTAATTAATATATACATATATTTTGCATTGTGACATAATTTCCCTGTTAATTAAGCATATTTACCCTCTAAATTCTCATTACTATAATCCAAAAAACAATCTAAAATATGAAAAAAAATATATAAATACAATTAAGTAGTAATATAGTAAAATATAACAATAGCATACTTCTCCTCATAATTAAGCATATTTTACCCTTTACATTTTTATTACTATAATCCAAAAAAACTATATGAAATAAAAATATAACAAAATATAATAAAATAGTAATTAATATATATATATTTTTTGCATTGTGACATAATGATGACAATTCCTGATAATTAGGCATATTTTACCCTCTAAATTCTTATTACTATAATGCCCAAAACCTATAATATGAAAAAAATGTATACAATTATTTAAGTAGTAATATAACAAAATAGCAATTAATATTAAATAATATATTTGTTTTGCATTGTGATAACACAAGTTTCCTGATAATTAAGCATATTTTGGCCTCCAAAATGTCATTACCATAATGCAAAAAAAACTATATATATATATATAAATAGTTGTGTGCAAATAGGATGATTTCCATTACTGTATTACCATAATGAGAAGGACATATTATAGCATTACAGTAATAAGAATTTGTTGGTAAAAAACAGTTTATCTGTCTTGAAAAAAATGTCATAAAAACTCATTTTGTCTTATTTCTTAGATGAAATGTGAACTGAACATTTGTTTGTGAGATTTACCCAGGAGCTCTAGTCTGAACCAACTTAAAGCCATTTTTAAACACGGACGCGGCCGACCTGTTCGCTATCAGCTCAGTCTGGGCTTTTAACACGGACGGCGACTGACCTTCAAACCTCACGGCGAGATCTCCGTCCCATTGTTGGATACAGTTTGGCTCTTTTCTGAGAGTCTTTGGGGTTCTCAATAATTCAGCTGATCTTTAAAGCACCTGCTATTATGTAAATGTGTGTCGCCCTTCAGTCCAGTGCATATCTCTGAAGCTGATTTCAATCACAGAAGCCAACGGAGGTCTGACGTTTCTCGTGACTGTAAATGAATCGGCCGCTTCGTCCTCGACTTACGCGAAATTCACACTCCCAGTGTCTCCCCGGGTTTACTGAAAAGGGAAAAGCTGTTTTAATTTGAAGCTCTGTCCCGGGCGATGACGGCCCGACGCGGCTCCGCTGTGTTTTTGCTGTGTTTAGAAGATGAAGGTGTGTTTAAAGCGCAGCGGATTCTGCCGTAATGCGCTCGTGTCCTGCGGCGAGGCCAATAAATGTCAGAAGTGTTTTACCGCTCGCTAGCTGCGCGCCGCCGCAGACGTTACAGTGCATTATCTGAGCGTTCGTCACTGAATCACGCTGATCATCCGTCCTCAATCACACCGTAAATCTGAACCGGAGGAGACCGGCCGTAATTTACTAAAAACCCTGATCTAGGTCTAGACCTTAGATCCAACTGACCAGTTCATCACAGTCTGGGTTTTTAACATTTACCGTGTCTGACCTTTAATCTTGAGGTTTCTTTTTTCTCTGCTCAAAGTCTTTGTGGTTATCAATAATTCAGATGATCTTTAAACAGCCTGTTATTATGTAAATTTGCTCCAGGTTAGTGTGTATGACGCCTTTCAGTCTACTGAAGAGCCAGTTTGATCTGCGAACACAATATTTTTAACTTATAAACACATACAGGAAAAGATGGATAAATGGAAAAAATAAAAAAATTAAAAAATTATATATATATATATATATATATATATATATATATATATTAGGGCTGTTAAACGATTAATCGCGATTAATCGTATACAAATTAAAAGTATGTGTTTGCATAAAAAATGTGTGTACTGTTTGTAATTAATATGTATATATAAATACACACAAATTAATATATGTATTTTACAGAAATACAAAATATTTTTTATTTATATTTAATATAAATTATATCAACATTATAAAAAATACATATACTTGTAAATATTTCTTAAATATATACATGAATGTATTTGTATTTATATATGCAAAATAATTACACACAGTACACACACATATATTGGGCAAACTCAAACTTTTATTTTGTATGCGATTAATCGCGATTAATCGTTTGACAGCCCTAATATATATATATATATATATATATATATATATATATACAATTTTATGAACTTTTTAATAAAGTTAAAAAATAATAAAGCAGATAATACAAAATATTAAATTTCTATTTAATTATAATTATGTACTAAAATACTGTTAATTATTGTAAATTTGGTTTTGTAAATAAGAAAATAATATATAGTATTTTTTTAATAATAAAGCACATAAATATAAAATATTCAAATAATAATAATAGTAATAATAATCTTTAAAATTATAAATAAAATGTAAAATAATTACAAATTACAAATTTAACTGTGAAATAATTATTTGTGGGCTAAAATAATAATATTTATATTTAATGTACTTATAAAATAAAAATACTGTTAATTATTGTAAATTATGAATTGTAAATAAATAATATATAGTATTATTTTGGAATAAAGCAGATAAATTTAAAATATTAAAATAATAATTACAACAATAATAGCTTCTTTAAAATTATTAATACAATTACATTTTAAATAATTCTTTAAAATTACTAATGTGAAATTTACCTTTAAAATAATTATTTGTGAGCTAAAATAATAAGATTTCTATTTAATTATAACTATGTACTTATAAAATTAAAAAATACTGTTAATTATTGTAAATTGTGTTTTGCAAATAAGTAAATAATATATAGTATTTTTTAAATAAAGCACATAAATATAAAATATTCAAATAATAACAATAATAATAGATTCTTTAAAAATAGAAATAAAATTACATTTTAAATAATTCTTTAAAATGACAAATTTAAAATAATTATTTCTGAGCTAAAATAATAAGATTTCTATTTAATTATAATTATGTACTTATAACAAAAAATACTGTTAATTACTGTAAATTACGTTTTGCAAATAAGTAAATAATATATAGCATTTTTTAGAATAAAGCAGATAAATATAAAATATTCAAATAATAATAATAATAATAATAGCTTATTTAAAATGATAAATAACATTTTCAATAATTCTTTAAAATGACAAATTTGAAATAATTATTTGTGAGCTAAAATAATAAGATTTCTATTTAATTATAAATGTGCTTATAAAATAAAAAATACTGTTAATTATTGTGATTTTTGTATTGTAAACAAGTAAATACAGTATATATAAATTTTTTAGAATAAAGCAGAAGAATATAAAATATTAAAATAATAGTAACAACAACAATAATAAAATTATAAATAAAATTTATATAATAATTATATAATAATTAATATTTCTTTACAATTACTCATTTTTAATTTAAAATGATATATTTCTATAATTATATCTCTATATAATTATATTATTTTAGAAAATAACCTAATAATAATAATGATGATGATGACTAAATATTAAAAGTTCTAAATATTAAACTTTAAAACTAAATAAATAAATATTAAAATATTAACAAAGCTAATAAATAAGTAATAGATAATGGACAGAAAATAGATTTTGATTTTCTTCATAAAGCTGTTAAATATAAAAATAATATTTTTTATTGACTTTATAATTATTATTTGTGATCTATATAATTATAAATTATAATATATACTTAATTATAATCAAATATGGTAATAATAATAATAAGTTGCTATAACAATTATTATTTTTAAGATGAATTATTTTATAATAATAACGATTATTAACATTATTATTATTATTATCACCATCCTGAAAACTATTAAAGATCTTTCTTGACACATCTATGAAGAATTTAAGTTATAACATCTTTAATTTGAGACTTTCTCGATTTAATTTAGCCTGTAAAAGCTGGTTAACTGAGATTCACAAGTGTCTTTAAATCCAGGATGACTTACAGTAGCTAGATTAGACATCTGACTAATTGGCGTCTGGAGTGATCTGAGGTTAAGTGCTTCATTTAAACACACAACAGGGGACCTGAGAAGCCGTCCATTTCATTAGTCACGTCTGCCTTTATGTGTCTCATAAAAGAAGAGGTTTCTTTTTTTTTTTTTTTTTTTTTACCTGTACACCAGGGTGTCGTCCACCGTGCTGTTGTACTGGATCTGGTACATCCTGATCCCGGGAATGTGCCGTTCGGACGGCCAGTGGATGACGGCCGAGTTCGCGGTCAGGTTTTCCACCACCACCCTCTTGTTCTGCGGTTTGGTGTCGTTGCTGCCGGATTTGGTGGATGTGGTGATGTCCGAGAGTCCCGGGTCGGCCTCCCTCATGTGGCCCGTGTTGTTGACGAAGAGCGGCAGCGGGATCATGTTCACCTCCACGGCCGCGGTGGCGATGCCGGCCGCGTTGGAGGCCACGCAGTTGAAGGCGCCGCTGTCCTTCAGCGTGGTGATCAGGATGTCCAGCGTGCCGTTGTCGTACAGGATCGTGCGCGAGTTGTTGTGCACCAGTTTGCCGTCGGGAAAACGCCAGTGAATGGTGGGATCGGGGTCGCCCATCGCCTTGCACTTCAGAGTCACGCCCTGACCCTCCATCACGTAGGGTTTGGTGACCTGCATGTAAAAAAAAAAAATAAAATAAAACGTTTAGAAATGTTGTCATTAAAAAGCAAGTAAATAAATACATTTTAAAAAATTAAAATAGAAAATAACAAGAAACTTTTACATGGTCAAAAGTCCAATGGAAATAAATTAAATTAAAATAAAATAAAACACGTTGGATAAAAGACCTTGTCCTAAAAAATTATAACTGAAAACAACAGTTGAATTTTAATAAAAAAAAAAATAATAAAAAAAAAACCAGTTTGATAAAAGACCTTGTCCTAAAAAATTATAACTGAAAATAACAGTTGAATTTAATAAAAAAAAAAAAATAATAAAAAAAAACACGTTTGATAAAATACCTTATCCTAAAAAATTATAACTGAAAACAACAGTTGAATTTTAATAAAAAAAAAAAATAATAATAATAAAAAAAAAACACGTTTGATAAAAGACCTTATCCTAAAAAATTATAACTGAAAATAACATTTCAATTTTAATAAAATAAAATAAAATAAAATAAAATATTAAATAGCAAACAAAGAAAAAAAAGCAATGTGCGTTGCTGTTTAAAAGATATTTATTGTTATAATATATTATAATATTATTTATTATTTTTATTATTAAAAATAATAGAGATCTTTCTTTACATTTCAATTGGATTTCAATTAATAATACAAAATTATAATATGTTTAATTTCAGATTGTTTTCTCTGTCTATTTAGTTATAATTTTCTATAATTAGTTTAGATTTGCTTTTCTGCTCACCAAGGCTGCATTTAATAAACAACAACAACAACAACAACAAAAAAAAAACAGTAATATTGTGAAATATTATTACATTATTTATTATTATATATTATTAAATATTATTAATATAGTGTGTTTTCTATCCAGGATTTTTTTTTTTTTAAATTAACATTAAAGTAAAGCCATTTAAATAAATAAATAAAATAAATAATATATAAACAAAATAAAATATTGAAACCCTTTTATTTTTATTTTACTTCTCATTTCCAAAAAATATTTAAAATTAAATATTTTAATTGTTAAAATGTAATATATTTATTATACAATAAAAGAACACTAATAAAACAAACAAACAAAAAAAAACACTTTTTATTTATTTTTTTATAATTTCACCAAGGCTGCATTAGTTGTATAAAAAATACAATAAGAACAGTAATATTGTGAAATATTTTTACATTATTTATTATTATATATTATTACATTATTAATATAATGTGTTTCTATCCAGGATTATTTTTGTTAATTCAACTAAAAGTAAAACTATTAAAACAAGCAAACAAATATATATATATATATATATATATATATATATATATATATATATATATATATATATATATATATATATATTTTTTTTTTTTTTTTTTTTTTTTTTTTTTCATATTGTTCTCTCTGTCAATTTTGATTTTTTTTAATTTATTTTGATTTTTTTTATAATTTGCTTTTCTGCTCAGTTACTTAAAAATACAGTAAAAAAAAGTAATTTTGTGAAATATTATTGCATTATTTATTATTACATATTATTAAATATTATTAATATAAGGTGTTTTCTTTCCAGGATTATTTTTGTTAATTAAACTAAAAGTAAAAATGACTAAATAAATAAATAAATAAATAAATAAATAAATAAAAACCCTTTTATTTTTTATTTTATTTTATTTTCAAAAAAGATTTAAAATGAAATATTTTAATTATTAAAATGTAATATATTAACTTATAAAAATGACAATAACACACACAAAAAATTAAAATGAAAAATACAAAAAATTAACTAATTCAGATTATTATTTATGAACTAATAGTATCTCAATGTTGATAATATATTTTAAATATTTATAAAAATATTTACCTTTAATATATTCACATAATCATTCTAATGTACTGACTGACTGTTAAAGAAACATTTCTGATTATCCTCTCTCTTTCTCTCTCTATATTAATTAGATTTTTTATTTTATATGAACTGAAATAAAATAAAATATACAAATCTTTTTTTTTAGATTTTATTTCTCATTTGCAAAAATGTTTAAAATGAAATACTTTATTCAAATTGCAAATATTATTTATACAATTGAAAAAAAGAACATTAATAAAAATGACAAAAACTCAACAACATTTCTAAAATGTTAACTAAAATTAAAATGAAAAATACAAAATAACACTAATTCAAATTATTAATATAAACTAATAGTATCTCAGTTTTGATACTGTATACACTGTGTGCAGAATTATTAGGCATGTTGATATTCTGGTCATATTTTTTTTCCAAACACATTTTACCAATTCCAAACCACATCAGTCTTAATAACTACTATTAATTTTGTATTTAATCATTTGTAAGTGATATATAATTGTCCGTGAAGGCTGGAAGTGAAAAACTCCTTATATTCAGGTGTGCAGAATTATTAGGCATGTTTTCGTTTACAGCTAAAATGAGCCAAAAAAGAGATTTAACCCAGACTGAAAAGTCCAAATTATTAAATGCCCATGAGAAGAATGCAATACTAATGCATTACAAGAATTTGCAAAGTTAAGGCTTGACCATTGGACAGTGAAATGCTTGTTGAGTCTGCATGGTCAGAAAAAACAGGTGGAGAAGAAAAGATGCATGTTAACTGCAAAAGAATTAGGAATTAAGGTGAAGAATTAGGTGTGACACCATCAGGAACCGTTTCCAGTTCTCCAGCGCCACCATTTTCCAGAACTGCAACCTACCTGGAGTCTTCAGAAGTGCAATGTGTCAGGTTCTCAGAGACTTTGCTTGGTAAAAAATCCTAAAAAATGCCCCTGACTTAATAAGAATAACAAGCTGACGTCTTGTGAAATACATGAAGACAGTTTTTTTATAGGCGTTATAGACAGATAAGTTGAGAGTGACTCTTGAAGGACAAGCATCACATCCTCTTGTGCCTCTGATTCAAGAATTTATCTTCCAAAATCTGGCAATAAGTTTTGGGAGTTCATTTTAGTCTCCTATCCTGAAAAGTCTGACTTGCAGAGATGGACTAAAATGAACTCCCAAAACTTATTGCCAGATTTTAGAAGATAAATTCTTGAATCAGAGGTACAAGAGGATGTGATGCTTGTCCTTCAAGAGTCACTCTCAACTTATCTGTCTCTAAAGCATATAAAAAAACTGTCTTCATGTATTTCACAAGACGTCAGCTTGTTATTCTTATTAAGTCAGGGGCATTTTTTAGGATTTTTTACCAAGCAAAGTCTCTGAGAACCTGACACATTGCACTTCTGAAGACTCCAGGTAGGTTGCAGTTCTGGAAAATGGTGGCGCTGGAGAACTGGAAACGGTTCCTGATGGTGTCACACCTAATTCTTCACCTTAATTCCTAATTCTTTTGCAGTTAACATGCATCTTTTCTTCTCCACCTGTTTTTTCTGACCATGCAGACTCAACAAGCATTTCACTGTCCAATGGTCAAGCCTTAACTTTGCAAATTCTTGTAATGCATTAGTATTGCATTCTTCTCATGGGCATTTAATAATTTGGACTTTTCAGTCTGGGTTAAATCTCTTTTTTGGCTCATTTTAGCTGTAAACGAAAACATGCCTAATAATTCTGCACACCTGAATATAAGGAGTTTTTCACTTCCAGCCTTCACGGACAATTATATATCACTTACAAATGATTAAATACAAAATTAATAGTAGTTATTAAGACTGATGTGGTTTGGAATTGGTAAAATGTGTTTGGAAAAAAAATATGACCAGAATATCAACATGCCTAATAATTCTGCACACAGTGTATATATATATATATATATATATATATATATATATATATATATATATTAGTTACAATTTTTATGGATTTTTTTTTTTTTTTTTTATGGAATAGAGTTCGCTGACCTGGTGTTTGGTGATGAGCGGCGGTTCGCAGATGAACTCCTCCTCCTGAATGGACCAGAAGTATTTGTCCATCAGGTGTTCGGGCGAAGCGCAGGTCTCCAGGTCGTCCTCCCTGGTCAGGCGGCGCAACCACAGCAGCTCGCAGTTACAGTGCAGCGGGTTTCCTCCGAAACTCACCGTCAGCTTAGACGAGCTGGACGCTTTGGGGTCGGACAGGACCTGCGCGTGCTGGAACAGCGTGTCCGGCGGCAGCGTCTGCAGGCGATTGGACGTCATGTCCAGCCGCACCAGCTTGGTGAGGAGCGTGAAGGTCCCGGCGCCGATGTGGTCGATCAGGTTGTGGTCGAGCGTCAGGGTGTTGATGTTGGTCATCCGGGCGATGGCTTCCCACGGTAACGTCCTCAGGTTGTTGTAGGACAAATCCAGGTCCTCGATGGTGGAGACGAACTCGTCGAAGGAGGACAGTTCGATGTAGTGAATCTGATTGTTGCCCAGGATCAGGTGCCTCAGGTTGATCAGACCCTTCAGCTGGTCGCTGTTGATGACCGTCAGCCGGTTGCCGTCCATGTGCAGCGCTCTGAGCGCCTTCAGGCCCACGAAGGCGTGCGGCGCGATCTGGCTGATGGTGTTGCGGGACAGCGTCAGGTGCACCAGGCTCGTCATGTTCAAGAAGTCTTTCCGGCGGACGGCCGTGATGAAGTTGTCGGTCAGCCGGAGCTCCACGGTCTTGCGGTCGATGGTGGGCGGCACGAACAGCAGTCCGGTTTTGGCGCAGAGCAGCGTGAGCGTGGGCGAGATGGTCTGACAGATGCAGCGACCCGGGCAATGCTGAGCCTTCGCCAGCGCGCCGAACACCAGCACATAAAACACCAGCCTCTCCATGATTCATCAGCTTCCTAAACCTGGACGAACACACGCAACCGACAGGTCAGGATTCACACGCTTGCGGATTTATAGAAAACACATATATATATATATATATATATATAAACAGTATAAAACTGCACACACAACACATTTTATTTTACAACACATTACAGTTAAAACTAAAATTACTAAAACTATTAAAACCTTTTTAATATATTATTAATTATTAATAAATAAAAAATACTGAAATAAAAAAACTAAATAGTAATAAAATTTATTTAAAAATGACAAAAGCACATTAGCAAATTACAAAAAATGAATTGACACTGAAATCAGAAATAATAAATACGTTGATAAAAATACGTTGTTTTATTTCTAAACTGAAATTGAAATAAAAACCAATTAAATCTAAATAAACAAAAACAAAAATGGCAAGAGCACATCATAAAATTACTAAAATGAAATGAAAACTTAAAATATAAAATAAAAAAATAAATAAAAACAACAACAACAACGAAAGTGCATTACAAAATTACAAAAAATAAACTGACATTGAAATGAAAGCTCAAAATGTAAAATAAAAAACTAACATAAGAATACATCGCTGTATTTCTAAATTAAAATTGAAATAAAAAGCAATTAAATCTAAATAAACAAAAACAAAAATGGCAAAAGCACATCATAAAATTATTAAAATTAAATTAAATCTTAAAATATAAAATAAAAAATAAATTAAAAAAACAACAACAAAAGCACATCACAAAATTACAAAAAATAAATTGACATTGAAATGAAAGCTCAAAATGTAAAATAAAAAACTAACATAAAAATACATTGCTTTATTTCTAAATTAAAATGGAAATAAAAATCAATTAAACCTAAATAAACAAAAACAAAAATGGCAAAAGCACATCATAAAATTACTAAAATTAAATGAAAACTTAAAATATAAAATAAAAAATAAATAAAAACAACAACAACAACAACAACAACGAAAGTGCATTACAAAATTACAAAAAATAAATTGACATTGAAATGAAAACTCAAAAATTAAATAAATAATTTAAAATATACAATCAAAAATAATAATAATAATAAAAAAACAGCAAAAGACATTGAAATGAAAACTCAAAATCTAAAACAAAAAACTAATATAAAAATACATCTAGTTTTATTTCTAAAGTAAAATTGAAAAAAAAATAAATTAAGCCTAAATAGTAAAAATAACAGTAACTGGCAAAAGCAAATAACAAAATTACTAAAATTAAATTAAAACTTAAAATTAAAAAAAAAAAATTAAAAAAATTAAAAAAAAAAAACAACAACAAAAGACACTGAAATAAAAACTCAAAATAAAAATGCATCTAGTTTTATTTCTAAACTAAAATATTAATTAAAATCAATTAAACCTAAATTGTAAATAAACAAAAACAAACATGGCAAAAGCACATAACAAAATTACTAAAATTAATAAAATAAAATATAATATAAAATAAATAAAAATAAATAAAACCTAGGTAGTAATTAAAAATAAAAAATAAAATGGAAAAAATGCTTAACAAAATTACTTAAAAATGACGTTAAATTTAAATGAAAACTCAAAATAAGAAATAAAATCAAAAATTAAAATAAAATGTTTCATTTCTATAAATATAAATTAAACCTAAATAAATATAAACATAAACAAAAATGACAAAAGCACTTAAAATTACTAAAATTAAACTAAGACTCAATTAAAAAACCAAAATAAAAATACAATTACTTTTATGTCTAAACTAAAACTGAAGTAAAAATAAAAAGTAAACAAATAAATGAATACCTAAATAGTAATAAAAACCTAATATTAAAAATGGCATAAGTACATTGTTATATACAAGTACATTATTTTATAATAAAATTACTAAAATTAAATTACAATTTTAATGAAAACTGACAAATTTTCATTTATATATATATATATATGAATACATAAGAATACATAATAGATTCATATCTTAAATATCCAATATTAGTCAGTATTACATATTTCAGTAACTTTTGAAAAAAAAAAAAAAACATTATTATTATTACTCAGCATCAATGTAGAATTAATCTGACATAAATTAACATTTTAAATATCCAATATTATTCAGTATTAAATATTTCAGTAACTTGCAAGAATTTTTATTAAAAAAAAATACATTATTATTATTACTCAGCATCAATGTAGAATTAATCTGACATAAATTAACATTTTAAATATCCAATATTAATCAGTATTAAATATTTTAATAACTTGTAAGAATTTGTATAAAAAAATTACATTTTTATTATTACTCAACATCAATGTAGAATTAATCTGACATAAATTAACATTTTAAATATCCAGTATTATTCATTATCACATATTTCAGTAACTTGTAAGAATTTTTATTAAATAATACATTTTTAATATTACTAAACATCAATGGAGAATCAGTCTGACATAAACTAACATTTATGTAAATAAATACTATAACAAAGAAATAAATAATACTTTCATATCTTAACAAACTGAGGTGTATGTGACGTATTTCTAAGTGAAATAGAATATTTAAAAATCAAATAATGTGAGACAGAATTAAATTTTATCCCTGGTGAAAATAAATTGGCTGAAAAACCAGAGTTATTAATGACATCAACTGAAAATGAATGTCTTTTCAGAAGCAACTCCAGTTACCAATTAATTTGCCACTGGATGAAAAAATGTGAAGCCTTCACTGAATGATTCACAATGAGAAGATGCATTAAAGTAATCTTTTCATCATGAATCCGGAGCGTGCGGCGAGGTTAGCGACCCTCTCAATCCTCCTATAGCTTATTAAAGCTTCTCCGAACCTTCTCCTGCGAGTCCAAGGAAGAGAATCTCATCCCATACAAACAAGCCTCAGAAAAACCAGACCCAATCCTTGATCTCTGCCACGTCTTTCTTATTAGACTCTCAACAACACAATGCGGATAGAGATTTCCCTCTCTCTGATACCTCATAATCGAGGGCCGTGGAAATCTCAGAGTAATAGCTCGGCGCGCCGCGGACCGATTCTGAGCCGAAGTAACGCTGCGGAAAATTAGACGCTTGTAGGAGCGACTTAATTGTCCTATAAATTGCGGCAATAAAGCGGAAGGGACGCGGAGGAATAAAGCGGCGTCTGATCTACGTGGGTCAGGGTCCGGATGCGGTTTGATGGCTCCCGTGCGCCGACGCTCGCGCTCTTTCATCCCCATTTAGCCGTATTGATTTCTGCGCTCAGAGGTTGGAGGGTGGAGAATAAAAAAACTGAAAAAAGCTCAAGCCAAATCATCCGTCAGGTGTCTTTCTCTTCAAAATCTCTCCATCCTTGCCGTGTTTATCGCTCATTTCCCCCGCTGTCTGTCTTGTGTAACGTCCAACCAATGTTTTATTCATCTGCTGTCCTTCGCTCTGTAACTCTCCGTCACTGCACGAGTGAATTCTTTATCATATGACACGTTTGGGATTTTATGGTGCGGGTTGTAATATAATCGGATCATGTATGAAAATGACTAAATGAAAACTCCTTCAAGTGTTATGAAGTCTCTTTGGTTAATTGGTTTTGTTATACGAGGTTTAAGCCTCGTATATGGAAGTAACACCACACTGACTGCAATATGTTAAGAGTAGTTTTATTAGAATGTAATCTATTAGATTAAGCTTTATTAAAATATATTAAATTCATGATATATTCATGAGGATTTTGCTGGTGATATTTAAAATAAAGCAACACACCGTGGTCATTGGAAAGAAATGTCAAAAAAAAAAAAAAAAAAAAAATATATATATATATATATATATATTTTTTTTTTAAATATATATATATATATATTTAAATATATATATATATATATTTTTTTTTTTTTTTAAATATATATATATATATATATATATATATATATATATATATATATTTTTTTTTTTTTTTTTTTTTTTTTTTTTTTTTTTTAAATATATATATATATATAGATTTTTTTTTTTTTAATTAGTTTTAATTTTTGTATATTCTGTTTTCAAGTAACTTTGCTGCTTTTTTATCTTTGTATTAGTTTTTTAATGTTTATATATATTTTTAATACATTTAATTTCATTTTATTTAGTTAATTAAATAAAAAATGAAAGAAAATGTTGAAAATTAAAGACTGAAATGGCAAATAGCTATAAATAAATTTAACAAGTAAAATCTTTATATTTTACTTAAAATGTAATTTAAATGTATATTACATTTAATATAAATAATTTTTTGCATTTGTTTGTTTGTTTGTTTTAGTTATACTATACTAACCATATGCATAACTACACTAACTCAGATGACTTTGCTGGTGATACATAAAATATATTTTACAAAATTAATCACCAAATCAACATTTTCTTAGTATTGAATTTTTTTTTTTTTTTTTAGTAATATTTTGAATTACTTTTAATTTCTGTATATTCTGTTTTCAAGTTCTAGTAATTTTGCTGTTTTATATATATATATATATATATATATATATATATTTTTTTTTTT
Organism: Cirrhinus mrigala; assembly: GCA_036247105.1. Classification (NCBI taxonomy): domain Eukaryota; kingdom Metazoa; phylum Chordata; class Actinopteri; order Cypriniformes; family Cyprinidae; genus Cirrhinus; species Cirrhinus mrigala. The sequence continues at coordinate 34,379,102 of CM070021.1, forward strand.
TTTTTTTTTTTTTTATACATTTTATTTTAGGTTAAACTAAATAAAAATGAAAGAAAATGTTGAAAGTTAAAGACTGAAATGGCAAATAGCCATAGCCAGTTTAATAAGTAAAATTTTTATATTTTATTTGAAACGTAATTAAAATGTATTTTATATTACATTTATTATAATGCAAAGTTGAGATTTTATGGTGCGGGTTGTAATATAATCAGATCATGTATGAAAATGACTAAATGAAAATTCCTTCAAGTGTTATGAAGTCTGTTTGGTTAATTGGTTTTGTTCTTTAAGCCTCGTATATGAAAGTAACACCACACTGACTGCAATATGTTAAGAGTAGTTTTATTTGAATGTAATCTATTAGATTAAGCTTTATTAAAATATATTAAATTCATGATATATTCATGAGGATTTTGCTGGTTGATGTATAAAATAAAGCAACACACTATGGTCCTTGGAAAGAAATGTCAAAAAAATAAAATAAAATAAAATATATATATATATATATTTTTTTTTTTTTAATTAGTTTTAATTTTTGTATATTCTGTTTTTAAGTAATTTTGCTGTTATTTTTAAATGTTTTTATCAGTTTTTAATGGTTATATATATTTTTAATACATTTTATTTCAGCTTTATTTCAAAACATCAAGTTAATTAAATAAAAATGAAAGAAAATGTTGAAAATTAAAGACTGAAATGCCAAATAGCTATAAATAAATTTAATAAGTAAAATCCTTATATTTTATTTGAAATGTAATTTAAATGTATATTACATTTAAAATATATACGTTTTTGCATTTGTTTGTTTGTTTTAGTTACACTATACTAACCATATGCATAACTATACTAACTTGAATTACTTTTAATTTTTGTATATTCTGTTTTCAAGTTTTAGTAATTTTGCTGTTTTTTTTTTTGTTTGTTTTTTTAAATGTTTTTATTAGCTTTTTTAATGTTTCTGTATTTTTTATACATTTTATTTTAGGTTTATTTCAATACATTAAGTTAAACTAAATAAAAATGAAAGAAAATGTTGAAAATTAAAGACTGAAATGGCAAATAGCCATAAAATAAGTTTAATAAGTAAAATTTTTATATATTTTTTGAAATGTAATTAAAATGTATTTTATATTACATTTATTATAATGCAAAGTTTATTGCATGCATTTATTTATTTATTTGTTTGTTTTAGTTCTACTATATGAACCCTATGCATAACTATACTAACTCTGATGACTTTGCTGGTGATACATAAAATAAAGCAACACACTATGGTCATTAGAAATAAATGTCAAAATTTCACAAAATTAATCGCCAAATCAGTGTTGTCTTAGTGTTAAGATTTTTTTTTTTTTTTTATATATATTTTGAATTACTTTTCATTTTTGTATATTGTTTTCAAGTTTATTTTAGCTTTATTTCAATACATCAAGTTAAACTAAATGAAAATTAAAGAAAATGCTGAAAATGAAAGACAGAATTGGGAACTAGCCATAAAATTTAGTTTAACAAGTAATTTGTTAATATTTTACTTGTAATGTAATTTATATGTTTTTTTTTTTTTATATATTACATTTATTTATTTATTTATTTATTTATTGGTTTAACTTAATACCAATTTTAGTTATACTATACTATCCGTATGCATAACTATACTAAACCTGATGATTTTGCTGGTGATACATAAAATACTCTACAGTCATTAAAATAAAATAAAATAAAATAAAATATATAAATAAATCTTACAAAATGAATCACTAAATCAGTGTTGTGTTAATATCAAGACTTCAAAAAGTAAATAAATAATTAATGTTTTATTTGTATTTATTATTAATTTTTTTTCATTTTCCGTTTTCATTTTATTATAAATATTTCAGTAATGTTGTTTTTTTTTGCCTATTTTATTAATTCTAAGTCTGTATAGTGTTTTATTTTTATCTTAGTTATTTTATTATTTATGTTTTAGTTATTTTAGTACATTTAGTTAAACTAAATGAAAATGAAACAACTGTTGAAAAAAGAAAGAAATGGCAACTTATTTTATTTCAGTCAGCATTTATTTCAAATAAATAAACAAATCTTTTTTAATGGTTTTAGTTTTAGTTACCTGTAATTAACTTGTGCCAAAAGTGTTGCTTTTAAAATAAAGTTCATAGAATACATTTAAAAAAACAAAAAAATTAAAAACCAATTCTCTGTTGACAGACGTGATTTACTGCAAAGTAAGAGACTGAACTTACTAGGAGTTTTGCTGCTCAGCATCAACAAATGACATTTCTAAATTGGTTGGCGAGTATAGAAATGCCACTATGAAAGTTCATAATTGAATATCTTCATATGTTTTGACCCACAGAACCTTGACAACATCTGACCTTCAGTATAACATCCCTCACAAAACCCTGACAGTCCAACAGCCGTGAGAAATTAAGCCATGAAAATGATTTCTGAACTTATATTGATCTGTTGATGTGCTCATTTGACCTAGTAGAAAGAAATAAGCTTCAATCTATTCAACTCAGAAAGCCATCATTTCCAGCATCCTACTTGGAAAAGTGCAAAACGCTGTTTGATTGAACAACTCCAGTACAGAAACCTATAAGTCTGATATTCATAACACACCATACGTGACTCATGGTTGAAAATTAATCAGTTTTAAGAGTTAAAAGAAAACAAAATGCATCAGTGAGTCTAATAAATTAAGACTTTTATTCATTGAGGTAACGGTAAAGACATTTATAATGTCACAAAAGATTTGTTTTTCAAATAAATGCTGTTCTTTTGAACTTTCTATTCATCTGTGAATCCTGAAAAATAAAACGTATGACGTTTTTTGACTTTTTTTGAGCAGCAAATCAGAATATTAGAATGATTTCTGAAGGATCATGTTTGAAAATTCAGATCTGATCGCAAAAATAAATAACAGTTTAACAGATATTGACATAGTAAACACTTATTTTAAATTGTAATAATATTTCACAATTTTTACAGTTTTTACTAAATTTCTGACCATTAAATAACCATTAAAAAATAAAATAAAAATCATGTCAACCCCAAGCTTTTGAACTGTAGTGTATAGTATTATTTATTTATTTATTTATTTATTTATTTATTAGGGCGGTCAAACGATTAATCACGATTAATCGCATACAAAATAAAAGTTAGAGTTTGCCTAATATATGTGTGTGTACCTTGTGTAATTATTATGTATATATAACTACAAACACATTCATGTATATGTTTAAGAAATATTTGCAAGTATATATATTTATTATAATTTTTATGCAAATTATATTATGTATAAATAAAAATATTTCGTACATAAATAACATATTTCTCTTAAATATATACATTAAAGGAGAAGTCCACTTCCAAAACAACAATTTACAAATAATGTACTCACCCCCTTGTCATCCAAGATGTTCATGTCTTTCTGTCTTCAGTCGTAAAGAAATTATGGTTTTTAGGAAAACATTTCATATGCATTTTTCTGCATATAATGGACTTCATTGGTGCCCCGATTTTGAACTTCCGAAATGTAGTTTAAATGCAGCTTCAAAGGACTCTAAACGACCCCAGCTGAGGAAGAAGGGTCTTATCTAGCGAAATGATCGGTCATTTTTAGGGCTGTCAAACGATTAACCGCGATTAATCGCATACAAAATAAAAGTCTGAGTTTGCCTAATATAAGTGTGTGTGCTGTGTGTAATTATTATGTATATATAAATACACACAAATTAATGTATATTTTTAGAAGAAATATGTTATTTTTGTACAAATTATTTTAATTTATATATAATATAAATTATATAAAAATTATAATAAATACATATACATGTAAATATTTCTTAAATATATACATGAATGTGTTTTTATTTATATATACATAATAATTACACACAGAACACACACATATATTAGACAAACTCAAACTTTTATTTTACATGCGATTAATCATTTGACAGCCCTAGTCATTTTTTTTCGAAAAATAAAAATTTGTATACTTTTTAAGCACAAAAGCTCATGTAGCACAGGCTCTGGCATGTGCGTCCACGTACTATTGAATCACATCAAAAGGTCACGTGGAACGTAGGCGGATCTACAGACCCAGTGTTTACAAAGCGAATGTGCAAAGACTAAGAAAGTGCAAGTAAGTCAAACACTGTTTACAAACAAAAAGGTACAACGATGTCGGACGATTCTGAAGTTGTAGGAGAAAATAAGATGGAGTTTTTCGCCATTCTCTACCTTTTTGAGCCGGAGCACACAGACGATGAACTTAGATGTGATTCGTAGTAGTGATGGGAAGTTCAGATCATTTTACCGACTCGGACCTTTGAGTCTCGTTCAGCAAAATGAACAAATCTTTTTTTGAGTCATTTCGTTCATTTTAGTGAAATCAGCATCACGTGACAGCCCCATAAGATGAATGAATGACTCGAAAAACCTGAAGACTCGAAACAGGTGGACTAATTCCAGTACAGAACCTAATAGGATGTTGCGCATGCGTGACTGAACGAATCACTCCCCGAGACGACTCGTTCTTTGTGAGTCACATCAAAGATTCATTCAAAATGAACGAATCATTCAAGAACGACCTATCATTAATTTGTAGCATCGTGGACGCGCATCCCAGAGCCTGTGGTACATGAGCTTTCGTGCTTAAAAAGTATACAAATGTTTATTTTTCGAAAAAAACGGCCGATCGTTTCGCTAGATAAGACCCTTCTTCCTCGGCTGGGATCGTTTAGAGTCCTTTGAAGCTGCATTTAAACTACATTTCGGAAGTTCAAAATCAATGAAGTCCATTATATGGAGAAAAATCCAGAAATGTTTTCCTCAAAAACCATAATTTCTTTACAACTGAAGACAGAAAGACATAAACAATTTGGATGACAAGGGGGTGAGTAAATTATGTGTAAATTGTTGTTTTGGAAGTGGACTTTTCCTTTAATGTATATATTTAAGAGAAATATGTTATTTATGTACAAAATATTTTTATTTATACATAATATAATTTACATAAAAATTATAATAAACATATACTTGCAAATATTTCTTAAACATATACATGAATGTGTTTATAGTTATATATACATAATAATTACACAAGGTACACACACATATATTAGGCAAACTCTAACTTTTATTTTGTATGCGATTAATCGTTTGACCGCCCTAATAAATAAATAAATAAATAAATAAATAAATAAATAAATAAAACTATACACTACAGTTCAAAAGCTTGGGGCTGACATGATTTTTACTTTTTTTTTTGGTTATTTAATGGTCAGAAATTTAGTAAAAACTGTAAAAACTGTGAAATATTATTACAATTTATAATAAGTGTTTAGTATGTGAATATCTGTTAAACTGTAATTTATTTTTGCGATCAAATCGGAATTTAACTGAAAGACATGAACATCTTGGATGACAAGGGGGTGAGTAAATTATTTGTAAATTGTTGTTTTGGAAGTGGACTTCTCCTTTAATTTGTGTGTATTTATATATATACATGATAAGTACACACAGTAGCCTACACACACATTTATTAGGCAAACTTAAACTTTTATTTTGTATGTGGTTAATCGTTTGACAGCCCTATTATTTATTTATTTAAAATCTCATGTCCAATAACTACTTCTACCAGTATTTTAATGTTCAATTTATAAAAGGAAAATAAAAAAAAAATCACCATATGGCTTTCATTAGAAGACATTAATTTTAAATGCTCCTGCAGTCTGAAAAAATATGCATAATTTATATTAAAAAAAAATATCTTCAATAATATGTTCATACTGTAAAACTGCATACATAATTACATAAAAGCCTGAGAAAATCCACGTCAGCTACCCAAACTCTAATTCATCGTCTGCTTATGTTCTTCTAATGAACATGTTTTTGTGTCCAAATTAGTGAATCTAATTGCAAAAGCTAATGTGTGTGTATCGATACACGTGTGAAAGTTTCTGCAGAGCTTGTAAATGCCGCCACCGATCGATAAGCCTATCGCCGTACGAGTCCGAGTTCAATAACGGCCCGATGCGCCGGCGACTGAGGAATAATTGTGTGTGTATTCAAGTACTAACTGGGACACTAGCGGCTTTTCTCGGTGGAGATTGTGCGGCGGAGCGTTTCCTGTCTCAGCCTCGGAGGATTCGCTCGATTGATCTGCCGTATCTCCGGTAACAGAAGAAAAAAACAGCCTGGAGAAGTTTGTTTCCAAGGCAACTCTGCGCAAGAATGTAGGTCTTTGAATTGCATTAAGCTGCAGGAGAAATCGAGGTCTTGATGGAGATAGGACAGGTATTGAATATTTACAAGTGCTTTAACCAGGCTTTTAAGGAGCGTGAAGAGCGAGCGAACGCACGCGACGACGCATGCTGATTCCACAGCCATTTGTCTTGTGTAAAACACCAGCCATTAACTTCAAAGTGCGGCGGTGAGCTTCTACAGCATCGCATTATGATGAGTACGAGACGCTTCTGTTCATCTGCATGACTTTACTAAGCCTCCTTCCTCATTGTGAACAATTTTTTTCTTTGCTTTAACCAAGAACATTTTTTAGGCATTTTTATGTTTCCTAACCCTATGAAATAATAATCAGAGAAAAGAGTACAAGAGTTTTTCAAAACTTTAAAGGAGAAGTCCACTTTCAGAACAACTATTCACGAATAATTTACTCACCTCCTTGTCGTCCAAGATGTTCATGTCTTTCTGTCTTTAGTTGTAATGAAATCATGGTTTTTAAAGAAAGCATTTCATGATTTTTCTCCAAAATGTAGTTTAAATGCAGCTTAAAAGGGCTCTAAACGATCCCAGCCGAAGAAGAAGGGTCTTATCTAGCGAAACGATCGGCCTTTTTTTTGGAAAATAAAAATCTGTATACTTTTTAAATCACAAAAGCTTGTGTAGCACAGGTTCACAACGCTACGTAATATTGAATCACGTCAAAAGGTCACGTGGATCTACAGACTCAGTGTTTACAAAAAGCGAACGCGCAAAAGAAAGTGCAAATAAGTCAAACGCTGTTTACAAACAAAAAGGTACAACGATGTCGGATGATTCTGAAGTTGTAGGAGAAAATAAGATGGAGTTTTTCGCCATTCTCTACCTTTTTGAGCCGGAGTGATTCGTAGTAGTGATGGGAAGTTCAGATCATTTTACCGACTCTGACCTTTGAGTCTCGTTCAGCAAAATGAACAAATCTTTTTTTGAGTCATTTCGTTAATTTTAGCAAAATATAATTAAAATGTTACGTGTAACTTCCCTAACACATCGACTGCTTACACAAACGTTGATCACACTACAAACAAGACAAAACTATAATGCTATAAGAAACAGAAAAGATTCATTCATTGTTTACCTTTAGTCTTTAGTCTGTGATTAGCTGACCTCACCTCTTATCTGACAAGTTTTCGGGTTTGAGTCGTTCGTTCATCACGTGACAGACCCATAAGATGAACGGAGACTCGAAAAACCCGGAGACTCGAAACAGGTGAACTAATTCCAGTACAGAACCTAATAGGATGTTGCGCATGCGCGACTGAACGAATCACTCCCCGAGACGACTCGTTCTTCACGAGTCACATTAAAGGGGTCATCGGATGCCCATTTTCCACAAGTTGATATGATTCTTTAGAGTCTTAATGAAAAGTCTCTAATATACTTTGATTAAAAATTCTCAATGGTTTTGTAAAACACCCTTTTTACCTTGTCAAAATGAGCTCTGCAAAAATCATCTCATTCTAAGGGGTTGTTCCTTTAAATGCAAATGAGCTCTGCTCGCCCCGCCCCTCTCTTCTCTCTGTGGAATGATGAGTCTGTTTACTTTAGCCGCTAAACTTCCTAACTACCACGTTATAAGGAAAGGCGATCTGAAAGATTCATAAAAAACGCTTATACTCACTTCTGCTGTAAGTGAAGCTGGATCACGAATGATTCGCGCGAACATAGACGGATATATGTAGATCGGGAGGCGCATTCCCTTCACAAACAAACGTAATCTACTGCATCTTCAGCGGCTCAGATGTCAGGAGTAAATGATGACCACTATGTTCATTATTACATCCAGCAACACAACACCTCAATCGCTCAATCTAACTTACATTCCCCCTTCGGCTTCGAAACAAGGAAAGTTACTGGGCTGTAACAGCTGGTCTGAGGTAAGAGCTCATGTCAATCAACTATCGTGGGAGCGGCCTCCGTCACGCCGACAGGCATCTGAGAACGGCTCGATTTGAAAAAGGGGATATTATTTTTACAGATTAATTAAAAACCACTGCATGGATTTGTATCATTATAAGGTAGATTTGTACATACACTGACAACACACATTAATGTTCAAACAACATTAAAAAAGTGAACTTAGCATCCGATGACCCCTTTAAAGATTTGCTCAAAATAAGCGAATCGTTCAAGAACGCGCATCCCAGAGCTTTTGTGCTTAAAAAGTATACAAATTTTTATTTTTTGAAAACAATGACAGATCATTTCGCTAGATAAGACCCTTCTTCCTCGGCTGGGATCGTTTAGAGTCCTTTGAAGCTGCATTTAAACTACATTTTGGAAGTTCAAAATCGGGCACCAATGAAGTCCATTATATGGAGAAAAATCCTGAAATGCTTTCCTCAAAAAACAACATTTCTTTCCAACTTAAGACAGAAAGACATGAACATCTTGGATGACAAGGGGGTGAGTAAATTATTTGTAAATTGTTGTTCTGGAAATGAAGTTCTCCTTTAAATAATTGAGTATGGTATCTGATGCATTTATGGCTCATATATGAGAAATATCAAATACGGAGGCTTGAGCTCAACTGTCAAACTTTGATTTGAATCTGTGGCGGAAGGAAGTAGTTCTGCATGAAAGAGGGCTTTTAAAGACACTCCGTTGTTATTTTGTTTATTTACACACCACAGGCGGAGTGACGAGCTGACCGACAAGAAGAGTGAAGTCAGGCGAGACAGACAAGACGATGGTGGAAGTTTGGCAATGTTTTTTATTTGGAAAAGCCTGTTGACTTTGCCGTTTATCTGTGGTGGTTTTCAAAGTTTTTTTTTGATCATTCGTTTCTTATTTATTTGGTTCTACAGTGTTTGTTGATTTTTACTTGGTGTAATTTCTTTCTTGTTCGTTTTGCTAATAAACATTCTACGTTTCTTATATTTATTTGGTTTCACAGTGTATATGAATATCAATATGATGTAATAGAAGAATAATGTACACATATATTAATTGCGTATGGCATATATTTAATTTTCCTGAAATAATTTGTATTCTTCATATTACTTGTATGACTGGGTATTAAAAAATGTAATTATTAAATGGGTCCCAATGAAAATGAACATTAAGACACGCAGTGAATCGCGCACATGACAGGACAGAAAGTGAGGCTTCTACGAAAGGGATTTCTACATTAACAAGCCTCGAACCGAAGCTTCATCTGGCGTACAAGCTCTGATGTCTCGGTTCAAATGTCATTTCATTAGCGATCCAAACTTGCTAATGATGTGGGAACACAAATTCGAAAAGCATATGTTGTCCATTAGAACGTAATGACATCTCTCATAAAGGTGTGCATCTTTACAAAGTAAACAATGGTCTAAAACACTTGGCCTCTTCGCTAGTTAGCACAAAAAAAAAATAAATAAATAAATAAATAAATAAATAAAATAAAATAAAATAAAAAATAAATAAATAAAAAAAATAAAAATACCATTGGTATACTACATCCACCGCCTCACCGGAAGTTGTACCCACCTTCTTTTTTACAGTAGCGCCCCCCGGAAACTCGTGGATAGGCTAAGTGAGTTTAACATTGTATTTTGTTGTTGCTTGAATGGGATTCAAGCAACTTACGCAGAATTGCCACTAATGTAAAAGTGAAAGTAAAATGTGCACTGCGCATTTACAAGCTATTTAAAAGAGAAGGAAAGCGAGTGAAACGATGGAAATTGAAAATCTGTGCCATTTAAGTTCGGAACCAGTTTCCTACTTTCCTCATAACTGAGAAAGTTGTTTCTGATGTAGTCAAACAGTTAACTTGCAAAAGCGGGAAAATAACGAAAAGAGAGTCCTCTCTATCAAGACAAGTTGAGAATCGTAAGTCGCGACTCGCGAGGATATGGAGCTTAAACTGAAATTAATTTACACAAAACGTATAAAATAATAAGATAATAGAAATAAAATGAAAAAAAAAAATATATATATATATATATATATATATGAATAAACAAAATCACCATCACACGCACAGTTTCTCAATACTAAATGCTATTATTAAATATATTATTTATATAAAATATTATTTATTGAATAATAATATTTCATAAACAACAAAAAATAGTGTTTAGTATTGAGAAACTGCGTGTGATGGTGATTTTAGTTACATTATTCCGCCTTTAGATGGCGACAAGAAACTGCTTTTATGAGCGAGTCTGCAGTAAAGAAGGGACTTTGGTAAAGACTTTTATACTAAAAAGGTTTTAAACGGAAGTTATTTTTAGCTTCAACAACAGCTTGAAGTAGCGAACAAATGCACTGAGCGGCAAAATCACCCTTCACAGATGAAAGGATATTAACGTTACCACAAACATAACACTTTCATCGTGAATATGAATAATGAATGCTCTATCAGAAAAAAAAAAAAAAAAGATGCTAGACAATTCAGTCAAAAGTAAAGGCGTTCTTACAGTATTGAATTTACATTTACATGAGATTTTGCCAAAACTATCTGCTCTGGAACAAATAATAGATTAATGAGACCAAAGACTGCCCGTTAGATTTACCCCAAAACGAATTATATTTCATGTTTAACCACTATAGAGACATTTGAGCCAGCGGTACATTCCAGAAGATCTGGCCGAGTTGAAGCTTCCCTCGGCGGCTTTATAAGCGCAGAACGGCCGCTAACACACTGGAGCTCACACGTCCGAAAACGTAGACACGATTTTTCAGACGTTATCTTTATTAACAAACTGCATATTTGAACTATAAACAAGTACATTCTAGCTGGAAAACCTGTTAAAAGTACATTCCGTGACACAGAAACGGTAATATTTATAAAATGATACTGGATTTAGGCGTCCGCCCAAAGTAGTACCGCAAGCGGAGTGATACAATAATAAACGGCTGTCGGACTCTAATATCACACTCTTATCAGCCAATCAGATTCGAGGACCAGAAAGCACTGTTGTATAAATTATGATATTATGAGAATATGTACAAAAAATATGCAGTTTGATGCAATCAATGAGATCTTAACATCTCTCATAAAATAATGTAAATATCAGTGTTCACTCTATATCTCTAATAATATGTCTTAGTAGGATGAGATTGAAATGATTCAAACATATAATGCAGTGATCATAAAGTAAAGCTTCTTGAAACAAACGTTCCTCAAAAGATTTTGATGATCAGATTTGAGACAAAAAATTAATTATGGAGAATCAAGTAAAGCCAAGCTGCTTCAGTGCAGTAAGTGTTCATTTGGAAATATTACTAGTTATTCTGATGTTTACTTACCTATAAAAATCAGTCAAGATTTGACAGCAAAAAGACATGTAAATTACATCATGGAAGGAAGGAAATGTCGTAAGTATTATCAGTGCATCTGATGAATTCCATTCTGTTTAATCTAATTATGTAAATCAGTCTGAGAAGATCAACATTTCAAGAGATTAGGTTAGAAATATGAAGATTACTTAACGATCTCAGAGAAGTGTGGAAAAAATTATTTTCACTTGAAAAAAGTGAAAAATCTATGATGTGTGAAGCACTTGCATTAAATGTTGTCAATCCGTGAATGTTGAAATACATTTATAATAAACAAAACATCAACAATATCCATGTTAACATGACTTTAGTGTGAAAAAAAACTACTAATCATTGCTGTTTAAAGTTACATTTAATTTCATTGCCACTACAACACAACAGAATAAAAACGAAAACCTTAAAACTATAAATATTAAAAAAATGCTGATTCAAACAGCTTTACAGCTCAAATAACACACAAGTCTTAACAGTACCATTAACATACACATTTGCATTGAATTTATTTTACATAAAATTGCATTGTACATACAATTTATTTTATTTTATTTTTAAAAATGTTCTGTTTATGTCTATTTATATTTACTTTTGTGTATTTTTATTCTCATCTTATTTTCTATTGTAACAAATTCCTTGTATACTTTGCAATAAAACTCTTTCAGATTCAGATTCTGCATTATAAAATATTTTATGAAAAGGAGAGATATATCAATATATAAATATGTAATTTTTTTTTTTTGAAGCAATCAACATTATAGCACTAATACTTTCAACTGAGCCTAACTGTACTGAAACCATATTTACTATATATTTACATATTTACTATAAAAAAAATTCTCTTTTTAATAAGTTCCTTTTTATTCTTAAATAAAATCTGGGGTACAATGGGGTTTTTACAATAGGCTTGAGCTTTAGGCCTGTTTTGCCCACTGAATACAAAAATTAAAAATTAACTTACTTTTTATCTCACATCTGCGAGTTATAAAGTCAGAATTGTGAAATGTAAACTCGCAATGGTAAGATTTTATTTATTTTTTTTTTTTTTGTGAGTTCATATCTCATTTTAAGAAAAGTCAGAATTGTGAGATAAAAGTCATAATTGCAAGTTGGTATCTCACAGTATATTATATATTTCTAATTTTCTGAGCAAAGAAGTCAGAATGGGAAGACGACTTCACAATTGCTAGAACAAAAGCCAGAATTGCGGCAATTATGTCTTTTTTTTCTTAAGATTCTGACTTTTTTTTTTTTTTTGCATTTTTTCTGCAATTTTCTCACAATTGAAAGCTTATACCTCACAATTCTGACTTATACATCAGAATTGTGTTATAAAAAGTTGCAAAAACCTTTTTTTTAAATTGTTGATTAAAAGGAAGAATCTTTTATAGAAACAAGACCAATTAATGTGGAAAAAAGAAATACTCTGAACCCAAAGTGAATTTACACAAACTGAGAATGTCAAAGTGTGTTTTTATTTCCTAATACGTTTATTTAAAAATCCCTTTATTCACTTCCATGGTAACCTTGTTTTTGAAAGAAATTAAGGAACATATCAAAATATATTTTGTGTTAATCAAGCATGTTGTCGGCTCAGCTTGATAATAATTAAGTGTCTGAGTTTGATTAGTGCTCTTTTACAGAAATACTTCCTTCAATTACAAACTCACACATTTTTAAAGGTTATAGAGTTCAAAAGGTTCTGCTGAACAGGTACGACCCGCTACATGAAACTTACATCAAATCTGCTTTTGTGCAACCTAATGCGGGGTTAGTAGTCACACACATGATTTAAGAGTTTCCACACATGCTGGCATGATGAAACTTAGTGTATTTACTAGTTGCCATATCAACACTATATAAAGAAAAAAAATGCACCAAAATCAAAAAATCTTTGGAAAATATCACTGACCATTTAACCCTAGCAAAATTAAATTTCTTACTGAAGTTATTTTTTCATCTCAGTTTTTAGTGTTTATTTCAAATGATTATTATGATAATTAATGATTATTAAGATATTTTTAATGCTTATATAACTAGCAGGAGTTGTGCAAGTGAACTATGTGTAGCTAATTATCAGAACTATATTATTTTATTCTATGAGCGATAAAATTCACACAAACAACACGTGTTAAGTCTATTAACAATGACAAAAAGTAGTATATTTTTAATTATTAAAAAAATGTCACTGTTTTGTATGAAAAAGTTAATTTTATTAACAAAACATTTTACATTGTTTTGCATTTTTTAAATGCTGTTATATGGCCATGTTACAACATGCCCAACCTATGGGTATAAAGTTATTGACTTGTTACCATCTCACTTTTTATCTCATAATTCTGACTTTTCCCCCTCAGATTTGCGAGATATAAAAGTATAGAAGCTGGTTTCTGCCAAAAAATAAATAATTGCGACTTTTTATCTCATATCTACAAGTAATAAAGTCCAATTGTGACATATAACCATGACATTGAATTGGATTTTATAACTCGAGTTCATACCTCACAATTCTGAGAAAAGAAGTCAGAATTACAACACAAACTCATTTGCAAGAGAAGAATTGCAGCAATTCTGACTTTTCTTCTTGCAACTGCAAATTTATATCTTGCAATTCTGACTTTATAATTCACAACTGCAAGTTTATGTCATGCAATTCTGAGAATTGTGATACAAAAAGTCAGCAATACCATTTTTTATTGTTTATTCAGCAGCGGAAATGTTCTTTCATAGAAACAAGACCAATTAATGTGGGAAAAAAGGAATTCACTGAACCCGAAGTGAATTTACACAAACTGAGAAAGTCAGAAAGTGTTAGGTTGTGCCCTGCTCTCCCCTAGATTTCTTCTATCTCACCTTGAGGCAAGTGTAATTTCCAGAAACGTGATAAGTGGTAAACGTGCAACGGTCTGTTCATTACAGACCTAAAGCTCATCAGCCGGTGTGTTCGTTCCTCAGAGACAGCCAAACACCAATTAGACAAACACCAATGAACTTTTCCTGCCTTCAGTGTCACGAAGTGTCAGACTTTTGTGTAATTATTGACGACTCAGGCTCATTGTGGTCTTTGAAAGTATGTAGTCGGATTACTTAAAGCTCAAAGGCCTTCATGAGATCAGGCTCACAGCAGTGAGAGCTTTTCCCAAAAATTCCTCTGCATATTTATTCATGGGAAATGTTGTCGCCGAATCCTAACTTATAAACAGAGCCGGTTTCTCTGGAGAATGAGTGTGGTCTAATAACTCATCAGTCACGGACTATTATGAAGGGAAATTTAACGAGATGAATCACTCTCCAAACTGTAATGAGCATTTTAATAAGCTGCAGTTCACATCCAGACAACACTGCTGTGAAATTTAGCACAAAGACACTTTCACGAATCAAAACGTCACAGATGACCTAACGGAGAACTTTGGGTGTTTCTTTCTTTGGCTAGACGTGATTATTCACGAGCCCCCCGCAGACGTGACGCTATCCGAGAAGAGAACAAACTCTTGCCTCCTTCACAGCTCTGCTAATGAGCAGAACAATTGCTTCTCCACAGCATTTTCTTCCTGTGCCGGCCCGCCGCCTGGTTTAACTGCACTGAGGAGGAGCGCCTTTATACTGAATTTGAATTAACTTTAAAAGTGCATTTCACACTGCATTATGGGTATGAAAAGGCCTGCTCTTGTGAATGGGAGAAGAACAGTCCATATAACAGCTGCTTTAGTTCACCAAAAAAACACTTTTTGGCCATATTTTTAGGAATTTTGTAAAAAAATCAGGTGACTGATACATGAACAAATCCTTCTATAAAAATATTTAGACTATAGATAGGAATAAAACTGCTAAGTTTGGTGCTGCTGAAATGGAGGAAGAAACTCATTTTGAGAAAATGGCCTTTAAATATATTGTAATTTAAATCTTCAGATGTAAAATATATAAAGTGCAATAATAAACCATGTGAGTGATTTAAGAACAAACCCCTCTATAAAGTCTTTTAGAATATAGATAGGAATAAAACTGCTAAGTTTGGTGTATTTAAGTGCTGCTGAAATAGAGAAAAAACTCATTTTGACAAAACAGCCTTTACATATATTGACTGTAAATGAAATCTACAGACATACATAGATAAAGTGCAATAAAAAAAAAAAAAACATGCAAATGATAAAGTATATGAACAAACCCTTCTATAAAAACTTTCAGCATATAGATAGGAGTAAAACTGTCAAGTTTGGTGTTTGTAAGTGCTGCTGAACTGCAGGAAGAAACTCATTTTGAGAAAACGGACTTTAAATATATTGTAATGGAAATCTTCAGATGTAAATATATAAAGTGCAATAATAAACCATGTGATGATTTAAGAACAAACCCCTCTATAAAGTCATTTAGAATATAGATAGGAATGAAACTGCTAAGTTTGGTGTATTTAAGTGCTGCTAAAGTAGAGAAACAAACTCATTTTGACAAAACGGCCTTTAAAGATATTGACTGTAAATGAAATTTACAGACATACATAGATGAAGTGCAATAAAAAAAACATGCAAATGATAAAGTATATGAGCAAACCCTTCTATAAAAACCTTCAGAATATAAATAGGAATAAAAGTGCTAAGTTTGCTGAAGTGGAGGAAAAAACTCATTTTGAGAAAACGGCATTTAAACAATGTAATTGAAATCTTCAGACACAAATATATAAAGTGCAATAATAAGCCATGTGAGTAATTTAAGAACAAACCCTTCTATAAAATCCTTCAGAATAAAGAAATGAATAAAACTGTTAAGATTGGTGTATGTAAGTGCTTATGAAGTGGAGAACTAATTTTGAAAGAACAGCTTTTAAATATGTGTATTGTAATCTACAGGCACAACTACTGTAGAAGTGCAATCAAACACTTAAGTGTGTTTTGGATGTTTTCTTTCCACTTATCTGAAACAACATGTTATCAAAATCTCAAAACTGTCCAGTGCATGAAAAAGCTACTTTACTTGATCAAAAAACAAAAAACAAAACAAAACAAAAAAACAAAAAACAAAAAAGATTTTACCATGTTTAAAGTTTCTATATATAAAATGTTGTATAAAATCAGGCAAATTATATATAAACAAACCCTACTACAAAAACTTTCAGAATATAAATAGGAATAAAACTGTTAAGTTTGGTGTAAATCCATTGCTTAGTGCATCTGGAAAAACTTTTTCCCCCACAGAGATGTGTATTTTTATACAATGAAAGTCAATGGGCTCCAGTATTTTTCTAAACATTCTTCTATTTGTGTTTGGCAGAAGAAGTCGTGGTACAGGTTTGAAACAACGTGAGGGTGAGGAAATGGTGACAGAATGGGTGAATAATCCTTTCAAGTTACCATATTTAGTGTTGCTTGCCCACTATCCAGTACTTAAAATATTAAATATCAATGAAAAAGGCATTGTTTATGCTAGACGCATTCACACTACAGTGTGAAACTCCACAAATAAAACCTCACACCACTCTAAAAGTGTTCATATTTCACACACTGCAATATGCTGCAAAACAACAAGCATCAGTTCAGAGAGAATAACAGCTTAATCAGCAAAAACCAACAGTGAATAAATAGTTAGCAAAGAAGTAGTAGTTGAATTTCATTTAAACTCTACCCAGGTGAATATAGTTAAATGTATACTAGTGGTGGATAAAACAACAAGTTGCAACCAACTCAAAAACACAAACTAACCTGCTGTGAACTGTTAACATAATAAAATTATAGTGATTATAGCAAAATCATTAGAATTTGAGCTGCAGTGCTGGAAGATTCTACCATAAATATTTATTCTAAAACGGTTTCCTCTGTGTTTAGTAGCTAACCTTTGGTTTAACCGCTAGACAGGTTTAATGCTAGACAGGTTTAACCTGTCTAGCATGACCTTTAAAGATCTTTTGTTATTTTCCATGAAGATTTACTGACTTTTACCGAAATCCACAGAGATGTTAAAAGCAGAACATCACAAAAAAAACAAAAACAAACAAACAAACAAACAAAAAAAAAAACATGCTTACAGACTTCAAATAATATTATAATATTTTTTCAAATAATGTAATATTTAAATGTATAATACAGAACTTTTAAACAAAACAAATATATAATAATGTATACATTTCATAAATTATATTTAAATATATATTTTACATATTTACATGATAATAATAATAATAATAATAATAATAATAATAATAATAATAAATTAACCATTTAAACAAACAAATAATAAAAAAATTGTTTTGTACCAAAAGTGGTATAAAAAAATCATTAACTTTCATGAAGGTATTGGTACAATTTACACAAATCTTAATCAAGAGAACCGGCATTACAATAATCGTGATAATAATAATAATATCTAAATATTACTCATAATAACAAGTAGCACATATTATTATATAGATTAAATATTTAGATGTAATAATTCACTAAATAAATAAACAATTTAGTTTTTTGTTGTCATAGCAAAACAGGAATCATGAATCATGATATTTCACAGGTGTTGAAATAATTTACTGAATCCCAGATCATGAGAATCCCATAATGTTTTATATTGACTTGTTTGAGATCTTCTGGCATCAGTATATGTGGATAAAGTGTTGTGTCAGAAGTCCCTGCTGTATTTAATAGCTCTTTAACAGAGCGAGCCGGTTTGACATTAGACCCACGCGTCTGTGACCCAGAGCGCTTCAGATCCCAGGTCTGTCTACTGATGAGGTGTCTAATGTTTATTTGTTTGAGCTGCACTGAGCCGCATTACAAAGGTTAAAACTCCTGTTCTGTGACTTCTGTCTTTTGCCTAAAGCAAGAGTTCACAAGCACACATGATGTAAACAAACATGAAGGATGCCTGCCGTCCCCAGGCGCTTCCTAGAAGCTCTCGCTCGGTTCAGAAGTGGTTTTAAGGATCTTTCTGCACTAGTTTGTCCTGTCGCTGTTGATTAGAGATCGGAGAGATGTTTCTGTTGACGTATATTGATTTTGCAGGTTCAGGCTGTTTGTCAGTACACAGATCGAAATACTGTAATACTGCTGACTGAATGAACTTGATTGAATTTGCTTTGTGTTCAGGTGAAAGTTCAGCTGATTTAAAGTCACATTAATATGTCAAACTACAACACATGCACCAACAGTCAGTGCAAAACGGAATAAACAACTATAGACTTCAGAAACAGTAGAGATACTTGATCTGTGACTATTGTTAAGACACGTCACTTTAAAGCAAGACACCACAGGTAAATTGAAAACAACAACAACAACAACAGCAACAGAAGATATCAACATATTTTTACATTTGTTTTCAGTACATTAAGAATTGCAAACATAACATTTCAGAAAACTTGTAACACAAAATTGTTGAAATGTGCAAATTTAGACATTATATAATATAAACAAATTGTTCAAAAAATATGAACAAATTAGCAGACATTTCCAGAAAATAAATATGAATTTTGGATAAAGCCAGATTCAAAAATCAAAAAATTGTTTTATTTTGTTGACATAGTAGAGTTTACGGTTTTTACAGATGAGAATTTTGAGTTCTTGTGTTATCACTCCGTTAATTGGAAATACTGTTAACAAAGAGAAAAAAAATGCATTTGCACCATGTTTTTAGGAATAAAATGTTGTATAAAACAAGGTGAATTCCCTCAGTAAAAAAACTTTCAGAATATAGACAGGAATAAAACTGTTTGGTGTTTGTAAGTGTTACTGAAGTAGAGAAAGAAGGTATGTAATGTAATTAACATCTACACACAAATAGTTAAAATACAATAACAAAACCATGCAAATGAGATAAGAAGAAACACCTCTATGAAAAACTTGAGAATATAAATAGGAATAAAATTTTGATGTGAGTGCTGTTGAAGTGAAGAAAGAAACTAATTTTGACAAAATGGCCTTTAAGGATGTATACTGTAATTGAAATCTATAGACGCAAATAGATAAAGTGCAATAAAATAAACATTGGATAAAGCCAGGTTCAAAATTTTTGATTGGTTTTGCTGATAAATAAGAGTTAA
The DNA here is from genome assembly GCA_036247105.1 of Cirrhinus mrigala. Taxonomy (NCBI): domain Eukaryota; kingdom Metazoa; phylum Chordata; class Actinopteri; order Cypriniformes; family Cyprinidae; genus Cirrhinus; species Cirrhinus mrigala. Next base: position 34,398,666 of record CM070021.1, read on the forward strand.
AGCTTTTTTACTGAATGGATTTCTCTTTTCATCACTGAATAAATCAGAAAATACTGTTAACAGGGAGAATATAATGTATTTTCGCCATGTTTTAAGAAATAAAATGGTGTATAAAGGAGGTGAATGATATATCAACCAACCCTTCAGTAAAAACCTGCAGAATATAGATTCTAAAAAATCTTTTAGAATATAGATAGGAATAAAACTGCTAAGTTTGGTGTTTGTAAGTGCTGCTAAAGTGCAGAAACTCATTTTGAGAAACCGACCTTTAAAGATATATATTGTAATTGAAATCTACAGATGCAGTGTAATAATTAAACCATGCAAATGAGATATGAACAAACCCCTCAGTAAAAACCTTCAGAATATAGACAGGAACAAAACTGTAAGTTTTGGTGTATATAAGTGCTGCTGCAGTGGAGAAACAAACTCACTTCGAGCAAATGGCCTTTTAAGATAAATACTGTAATTGAAATCTACAGATCCACACAGAAAAAGTGCAATAAAGTAATTACTGGATGAAGGCAGGTTTAAACCTCTTGTATGGTTTTGTTGAGATATTAGAGTTAAAGGTTTTAACAGATGGGATTTTGGATTTCTCTTTTGATTACTCCATAAATGAGAAAATACTGTTTACAGAGAGAATATAATGCGTTTTTGCCATGTTTTTAGGAATAAAATGTTGTATAAAACCAGGTGAATGATATATCAACAAACCCTTCAGTAAAAACCTGCAGAATATAGATGGGAATAAAACTGCTAAGTTTGGTGTTTGTAAGTGCTGCTAAAGTGCAGAAACAAACTAATTTTGAGAAACTGCCTTTTAAAGATATATATTGTAATTGAAATCTACAGATGCAAATAGATGAAGTGTAATAATTAAACCATGCAAATCAGATATGAACATACCCCACAGTAAAAACCTTCAGAATATAGACAGGAACAAAACTCTAAGTTTTGGTGTTTGTAAGTGCTGCTGCAGTGGAAAAACAAACTAATTTCGAGAAAACGGCCAAATAAATACTGCAATTGAAATCTACAGATGCACATAGATTAAAGTGCAATAAAATAAACACTGGATTAAGCCAGGGTTAAAATTCTTGTTTGATTTTGTTGAGATATTAGAGTTAAAGGTTTTAACAGAGGGGATTTTGGATTTCTCTTTTTGATCACTCCATAAATCAGAAAATACTGTTAACAGAGAGAATATAATGTATTTTCGCCATATTTTTAAGAAAAAAATGTTGAATAAAACCAGGTGATTTTGAACAAACCCCTCAGTAAAAACCTTCAGAATACAGATAGGAATAAAACTCTAAGTTTTGGTGTATATAAGTGCTGGTGCAGTGGAGAAACAAACTAATTTCGAGAAAACGGCCTCTAAAGATAAATACTTCAGTTGAAATCTACAGATGCACATAGATAAAGTGCAATAAAATAAACACTGGATTAAGCCAGGGTAAAAATTCTTGTTTGATTTTGTTGAGATATTAGAATTAAAGGTTTTGACAGAGGGGATTTTGAATCTCTCTTTTTTTTTTTTTTTTTAATCACTGCATAAATCAGAAAATACTGTTAACAGAGAGAATATAATGCATTTTCGCCATGTTTTTAGGAATAAAATGTTGAATAAAACCAGGTGATTTTGAACAAACCCCTCAGTAAAAAACTTCAGAATACAGACAGGAATACAACTGTAAGTTTTGATGTATGTAAGTGCTGGTGCAGTGGAGAAACAAACTAATTTTGAGAGAATGGCCTTTGAAGATAAATACTGCAATTGAGATCTACAGATGCACATAGATAAAGTGCAAAAAAATAAACACTGGATGAAGTCAGGGTTAAAATTCTTGTTTGATTTTGTTGAGATATTAGAGTTAAAGGTTTTAACAGAGGGGATATTGGATCTCTTTTTTTGATCACTGCATAAATCAGAAAATACTGTTAACAGAGAGAATATAATGAATTTTCATGTTTTTAGGAAAAAACTGTTGTAGAAAACCAGGTGAATAATATATCAACAACCCCCTCAGTAGAAACCTTCAGAATACAGATAGGAATACAACTCTAAGTTTTGGTGTATATAAGTGCTGGTGCAGTGGAGAAACAAGCTCATTTTGAGAAAATGGCCTTTAATAATATATCGTAATTAAAATCTACAGACGCAAGTACATAATGTGGAAATAAAATAAACAATTAAAAGTGCATTGTTGATATTTTTCCACTAGTCTGAAAGAGCATATTATAGCAGCCAAATTGCTCAAAATCTCAAAATTAACCAGTGCATGAAAAACCAATGTTTTTGCCTGTAATGTCTCGCCTTAAGTCATATAACTTTACATTCTAGTAGACACAGCTGAGAAAACCTGTGTGAAATGCTGCACTGAATGTCTCTCATCTCTTACAGCTTGTGCTGATGAGGCGTTTTTAGCGGATGTCAGCTCTCTACCCATCAATCGTCCAATCAATCACTCAAACTAACCTTTGACAGCTTATTAATTGTTTTCACCTTAGTCGCCGTCCCGAAGAGATTTACTGCAGAAACACAAGAAACAACTGCTTATTTCTTTTGGCAAGACCAAAACCATCTTCCAATCAAAGGTCAGAGATAACAATGACATCATGTGCATTATGACCAGTGTGTCACTACATAAACAAAAATAATAATTTACTCACTCTTATATTGTTCAAAATCTAACAGACTTTTTTTTTTTTTAATGAAAACTTAGCACAGCACTCTTTTCTAAATAATAACAGCAATTTTGAGCTCCAAAAAGTCGAAAAGCACTATAACAGCAGTTCTCATGAGTTTTGAGAGAGGAACCGACTCAAATCTAAATCATTATTCGCTGATAATCATCTCCTGCGGTGCGGCTCATTTCTGTTACTGCTGTAAGTGATGGTTTGTCGGCTCTGATGTGTTTATTGTTCACAGATTGAAGTGTTTGTAGATCTCTGAATGCTCGTGTGATCATACGATTACCGGTGTAACTGCACCCATGAAGACGCCCCGCTGAGCTCGCCGTCAGAATCTGTGAGCGTGTGATTATACGTGTCAAACAGCTGTTATCAGCACTGCATGCACCACACCAGAGCCTTGCGTCATGCAAAACAGCATGTTTATTTCTCCTCTGAAATAACATTTGATTCAGATATTCCCATTCGAACATCTACAGAAATAAAAATGGATCATGCTTATAACATTAAAGGTGTCACGAAATGCATTTTCAGATCTTTACATTATGTTTCTGGAGGGAAGTGATCATTTTCCATCCCTATCCAACACTTTATTCTAAGTTATTATTGGAATAAAGTGCACCGATGAATCATTCACAATGGAAATGAGCTATTAGGAAAGTAAACAGATACTCATGTTGATCTTAAACTGTTTACAGTAATTTCTCTTCTTGCATTTACGCGGCTGAATGTCACAAGTTTGAGATTATGAGTTAATGACTGCAGTCATCAGTCTCTCTTTGTTCTAAACAGTTCAAATAGCACTAATTGCTGGTTTCAGCTAATTACGGTGTGTTGTAACGAGCCTCTAAATAAATCATTCCAGTGATGTTTGTCAAGTGTTTGCTTGGCTCGCTTTATTCCCTCTTTATTCACCCTGTTAATGCTTTTAAAGCAGATATGATTTTAATTACTAGCAGATGCTGCCTGTTGGTTTTACAGTCTAACCTATTTATTGTTGTTTTTTTTTGTCATATGAACAAACCTTTATGTCCAACCCAATGCAGCATGTCTAACATATTTGATTTCAAAGCAGTAGTGGATATTTTCAGCCTGTAGATCACACAAAACATAAATTAAACCTGAAATAAAATAAAATTAAAATTAAAAATGTAGGTATTAATGAGAAATAAGTTTAAATTTAACTAAGATTACTAAAACTAAACTAAAATCATTTAAAAAACAAAAAGCTTCTAATATTCAAAGAAAAGTTAACATAAAATAAATAAATAAAAAAATGGCAATTCTGAGAAAAACAAAAAGGAAATTAAAGCCAAAATAAAATATAAATATTAAAAACCTTAAATATAAATATTAAAAATTTAAATTAATAGTAAAATAAGTACTAAAATGACTAAAACTGAATAAATAAATAAATAAAATGTTAAATACAAATTAAAAAACTAACTAACATATTTGAACTAACATAGTTGATCACACAAAACAAATTAAGGCTGAAAAAAAGTAAGTATTAATGTAAAATAAGGTTAAATTTAAATACTAAGATTACTAAAACTAAAATAAATTAGAAAACAAAAAGCTTTTAATATTAAAGGAAAAGTTCACAAGAAAATAAATAAATATATAAATAAATAAATAAATAAATAAATAAATAAATTCCAAAAAATACATGGCAATTTTTAAGCAATTCTGAGAAAAATATAAAGGAAATTAAAGCCAAAATAAAATATAAATATCAGAAAACTTAAAATATAAATATTAAAAATGAAAATTAGTAGTAAAATAAGTACTAAATTACTAAAACTGAAATAATAAAAACAAATAAATGAATACAAATAATTAAAATCTTAAATAGAAATTTAAAAAACTAACATATTTGAGAGCAATAGTGAACATTTTCAGTCTGTTGATCACACAAAGCATAAATTAAGGCTGAAATAAAAAAAAATAAAAATGTAAGTATTAATGTAAAATAGGTTACATTTAAATACTAACATTACCAAAAAAAAAGCTTCTAATGAAAGTTCACAGAAAAAAAATAATTATAAAAAAAAAAATAAAAAAAATAAAAACAATATATGGCAATTTTGAACAATTCTGAGAAAAATAAAAAGGAAATTTAAATAAAATATAAATATTCAAACACTTAAAATAGAAATGTTAAAAATAAAAATTTGTAGTAAATTAAGTACTAAAATTGAAATAAAAAACAAACAAATATAAAAATAAACAAAATGTTAAATAGAAATAGACACAGAATGACTAAAACTTCATCTAAAACTTTTAAAAAATTATAAAAATTGAAGCTAATTCAAAATATTAATAAATACTATAACTTATGCTTACAAATAATACTAAAATAACACTGCTATGAGCTGTATAAAGAACAACTTGAAGCAGAGTAATTAATTAAAGAATGTTCATTTTAAGACAATACAGGTCACTGATTTGAGTACAGATGCTCATTCTGTATCTGTGTTAATTAGTTCAGTGCTCAGTCATTGTGAGGGATGTGCTCTGGGCTTTTCAATGTCTTATTAGATTTGATCCACCAGAATCTGAACATGTGATCAAAAGCACGCTGTATATATTAAGGGCTGTTATTGACGTTTCTGAGAGGGTTTGGAGACGATCAATACTGTTTACACGAGTGTAAAACACCTCTACAACACTGAGTGTGAAAGTGCTTACACATCACCCAGAATTTTGTGCAAGTGACAATTGACTTCTAAAGCTTTCTAATGGTGTGTTTAACACCGTATGTGATGCAAAACACATTTCTGCCTAATTAATCCTTCAGATGCTGTCCTATGCACGATTTTGATGATAACTGATATGATCAGAGGATCACAACCAAAGCTGTGGTTTGTGAGGCAGAAAAACAAAAATAAGAAATCAAGATTTTGGGTGAATGTGAGAAATAGAAAGATACAGAAAGATACAGGCAGTTTGAAAATCTAATATTGCCCGCCTCTCACGGATGGAAATGGACAGACTAACTACAACCACTTGTTCACTACGATAAAAAATATACAAAATATATTACAAATACAATATATATATATATATACTGAAGACTGGTGAAATGGCTGCAGAAAATTCTGCATTGCATCACAGGAATAAATTACAAATATGAAATATATTCACACAGAAAGCAGTTATTTTAAATTGCAATAATATTTCACAATATTACTGTATTTTTAATTAAATAAATGCAGCTTTGGTGAGCAGAAAAGACTCCATCCATCATCTAGAAGACCCTAGATGTGTTCCAAACACAATCCAATCCAATATTGATGTAATCTATCTGATCTTGCATAAAATTACATCCCTTTGCCAGTTTAATTTGCCTCTTTGCAAGTCCATAGCAGGTGTGTTATACATCCAGTGACCTGTGATGCATCTTCCCAGAGATGATCGTCTGATTTCTGGCACGCTGTAATTTAGCTACTGTTAACACGGCCGATTGCAGAAGCAGGATTGAGTTAATCTCACACAAAGCAGAAAGGAGGCGCCCCCCGTCTGTTGTGATCTGTCTTTAGTTGGCATCCCGCAGTGTTTTGATGAGGAATCTGACTGGCTCCGGGCCCCGAACGGCAGATTGAACTGACTCAGGACGCCCGCGGCGTTAGCCCGATGCTAATGATAGCAACGGCAGAGTTAGCCGAACGTCAGAGCGACGGAACGGAGGCTTCTGGAAACGGAATGAAAATAACAACACGTCCGTTTAAAAGCGCCCGCAGTGTAGAGGAAAAAAAAACGGCAGCATCCTGCAGTGATAACTGGTGCTCTAGATGCAATCAGACGCGCTCTGGAAAATACAGCTCTTAAAACCTCAACAACAGGCTAAAATAGCACGACAAAAACATATAAACCCTGCGTGACCTCAACATGATGCTGGAGATTCACAATAAAAAGATCTCAGCGCTCATATCCTCTGGTGCAGACGCTTTTATGAAGGTTTCATGGCTCTTCATCAAAAAATTATGCCATGCAACGTAATAAAAACCTGAACATCTGCTTCACATAAAAAAAATAAAATAAAATATGAGGAAAATAAGGCTGAACCAGGGTGTTATGGTAAATTAAAGCCATTAAAACAAAGACTAAAAAAAAAAGTTACATTAAATAAATGTTAACTGGAAAAAAAAAAGAAAAAGAAAAATCCTAAACATTTTATTTCAGTTAGATCAACTCAATGCACTAAAATATAAATTAAAATGCACTGAAATATAAATGAATAAAAACTATATACATGTAAAGAAAAAAAAAAATTATAACAATAATATATGACAAAAATGCAACAAAAATACAAAAACTTTAACTGAAATTAAAATGAAAATGAATAACGAAAATATATTAAATATATATATTAAATATTATCTTAATATCATATCTAAAACAAGCTGGTCAGTTTACTTGATGTACTACCATAACAAAATGGAATAAAAAATTAACAACACACAGAATAACACAATAATAACACATTCAAAAAAATATAAAACTATTTTAAAACAATATCAAATTGTTTTTAAAATCAAATATAAATGACAAATTATCATAAAAAAAAATATCAAATATTACTAAAACTTTAAAGTTAAAATGAAAATGCAAAACAAAACAAAACAAAATTTCCAAAAATATTATTAAAATAAAATATATATTATTAAAATTATTATAAAAAATTATTGATATAATAACAATAGTATAGTATAGTATAGTATAGTATAGTATAGTATAGCATAGTATAGTATAATATAAAAAAAAAAAACCTAAAACTTTAAAGTTAAAATGAAAATGGAAAATAAAAACAACAACAAAAAAACTATTTCGGAATGTTATTAAATATAATATAACAATAGTATAGTATAGTATAGTGTGGTATAGTATTGTATAGTATGGCATGTATGGTATATAATGTAGTATAATACAGTATAGAATAGTATAGCATAGCATAATATAGTATAGTATACTGTGGTATGGTATAGTATATAGTGTAGTATAATATAGCATAGAAAAGTATAGCATAGTATACAATAGTATAGTGTACTGTAGTATGGTATAGTATATAGCGTAGTATAATATAGCATAGAATAGTATAGTATAGTATAGTATAGTATAGTATAGTATAGTACAGTGCAGTATAGTGTAGTGTAGTATAGTATAACATATTATAGTATCTTTCTTGGAAGACCTTTCCTGCTTAAACATACTATTCATTTTATGTGATGTACAGTAGATTAATAAAAAATAAAAATGTATAAAAACTATATAGACTATATAAAATAACTATAATAAATAGATAAAACACACACAAAAATAATAATAAATAATAAATAATAATAATAATAATAATAATAATAAATAAATAAAATAAAATAAAATAAAACAAAACAAAACACTAAATACACTATGAAAAATATTCATAGTATCTCAGTTTTTATTGTCAGGCCTAACCTGCTAACACAAGCTGGTCAACCACGTTTTTAATTTTGAAACTAGCTTAACTACCTTACCTTGGATCACACAAGCTTATCAGCCACCTGAATCAGTTCTGACCAGTTAATGACCAGCTTCAACCAGTTAGAAACCATGTAAGTCACTGTTTGCACATGATATTAACATCTCAGGTGACTGATGTAAGTTAAGATTATGGTGACCGAAACGAAATAAAACGGTAATCACGTGTCTCCGATAAACACTTGTGATTGGATTCCCTGCAACAGGTGTCTAAAAAGGAGTTCCATCAACAGCTGGTTGAGGCTGGATAGTTCGGTGTGGTTGAGATGAACCTACAGCAGTTTGGTTGGCAGCTCATTACCTCACCTACTGGCAGACTAGTTCAACCTGTTCATACGCGGTGCTGATTTAGCGAAGTACAGAACCACTGCTGACTTCAGCCTGACACGCGGCGAAGCTCTGAGAGGCTGCGAGCGTCAAAGGACCCGCTGTTTCGGGACAAATCATCAAGGCTATTTTTACTCTTCTGAGGACATGTACACCACGGCTCTCCTTGAAGCTTTTCCATCAACGTGTTGTAAAACTAACGAGATACTCTGGAAGAAGGAGCCGCTCAGGCCTGCCAGTTTCTCCGTCTTATCGCAGTGAATTGAATTGGTTAGGTCTGGCGGTGACAGCGAGCCGTTCCTCCGTCTCATTTATACGTGAGCTCTCTTCAGCAGACGGGATGTGCTGTCCACACACACACACACCCACACACACTTCCACACGCTGAGAGAATCTGCCAAACTAATAGGACTGGACTGCAGTGTGTGTGTGCAAATACTTGTGTGTTAGCGGCGTTTGCTATGACAAGCACTATATTTTCTGTATAATTCTCCTCCCCTGCATCCCTCCTTTATTGGTCTTAACTACAATCTAAACATAACAATAGTGTGTGTGTAACACATTTTAATGGCTTTTATATTCACACACTGCTGGCTAAAAACAGATCTGTTGTGAATGTTTGACTAGAGTTAACATATGAATAAGCAGTGAGTATCACAAAACACATTTGAAAATGGTCAACACAACACATCGTTTAGAACTGAATTAAGATGCCAGAATTACCGCATCTGAATTGAGTTTGAATTGAGAACTGCAGTTTAATTTTTTTAAATTCAAATATAAACACATTTTTAAAAACAAAAACAAAGATCAGATACATACAATTATAAAATGATAAACAGATAGATCGATAGACAGACAGAATGGAAGAACGATGGATGGATGGATGGATAAATAAAAGGATGGATGGAAAGAACAATAGATACATGAATGGATGGATGGATGGATGGATGATAGATACAAATAAGGGTAGATGGATGATCAGGTTAGATAGATAGATAGATAGATAGATAGATAGATAGATAAAAAGGGATGGAAGGATGGAAAGAACAACAGATGGATGGACGGATGGATGGATGGATAAAAGAAACATGATGGCAAAAAACAGACTGATAAACAGAAAGATGGATGGATGGAAAGAACAACAGATGGATGGACGGATGGATGGATGGATAAAAGAAACATGATGGCAAAAAACAGACTGATAAACAGAAAGATGGATGGATGGATAGAACAACAGATGGATGGATGGAAAAACAATAGCTGGATGGATGATGGAAAGAACAATGGATGAATGGATGGATTGATAAAATAGAAAGATGGATGATGGAAAGAACAACAGATGGATGGATGAATGGATGGATAAACACAGATGATGGAAAAACAACAGATAGGTGGATTGATAAATAGAATGATGGATGGATGGATGGATGATGGATGGAAAGAACAACAGATAGAACGATGGATGGATGGATGAAAAACCAATAGATGGATAGATAAATATAAAGAATGATGAATGATGGATGGATAAAAGAAATGGATGGATGCATGGATGGAAAGAACAACAAATGATGGATGGAAAGAACAATAGATGGATGAATGGAAAGAATAACATATAGAAGGGTGGATGCAAAAAACAATAGATGGATAGATAAATAAAAAGAATGATGGATGGATGGATGGATGGATGGATGGAAAAACCAATAGATGGATGGATAAATAAAAATAATTACGGATGAATGGATAAAAGAAATGCATGGATGGATGGAAAGAACAACAAATGATGGATGGAAAGAACAATAGATGGATAGATAAATAAAAAGAATGATGGATGGATGGATGGATGGATGGATGGATGGAAAGAACAACAGATAGAAGGGTGGATAGAAAAAAGATGGATAGATAAATAGAATGATGGATGGATGGGTGGATGGATGGATGGATAAAAGAAATGGATGGATGGATGGAAAGAACAACAGACAGAAGGATGGATGGATGAAAAACCAATAGATGGATGGATAAATATAAAGAATGATGGATGGATAAAAGAAATGGATGGATGCATGGATAGAAAGAACAACAAATGATGGATGGAAAGAACAATAGATGGATGGATGGATGGATGGAAAGAATAACATATAGAAGAGTGGATGCAAAAAACAATAGATGGATAGATAAATAAAAAGAATGATGGATGGATGGATGGATGGATGGAAAAACCAATAGATGGATGGATAAATAAAAATAATTACGGATGAATGGATAAAAGAAATGCATGGATGGATGGAAAGAACAACAAATGATGGATGGAAAGAACAATAGATGGATAGATAAATAAAAAGAATGATGGATGGATGGATGGATGGATGGATGGATGGATGGATGGAAAGAACAACAGATAGAAGGGTGGATAGAAAAAAGATGGATAGATAAATAGAATGATGGATGGATGGGTGGATGGATGGATGGATAAAAGAAATGGATGGATGGATGGAAAGAACAACAGACAGAAGGATGGATGGATGGATGGATGGATGGATGAAAAACCAATAGATGGATGGATAAATATAAAGAATGATGGATGATGGATGGATAAAAGAAATGGATGGATGGATGGAAAGAACAACAAATGATGGATGGAAAGACATAGTGGATGGATGGATGGAAAGAACAACAAATGATGGATGGAAAGAACAATAGGTGGATGGATGGATGGAAAGAACAACAGATAGAAGGATGGATGGATGGATGAAAAACCAATAGATGGATGGATAAATATAAAGAATGATGGATGATGGATGGATAAAAGAAATGGATGGATGCATGGATAGAAAGAACAACAAATGATGGATGGAAAGAACAATAGATAGATGGATGGATGGATGGAAAAACCAATAGACGGATGGATAAATAAAAATAATGACGGATGAATGGATAAAAGAAATGGATGGATGGATGGATGGAAAGAACAACAGATAGAAAGGTGGATGCAAAAAACAATAGATGGATAGATAAAAAGAATGATGGATGGATGGATGGATGGAAAAACAAAGACTCATGGATGGATGGAAAGAACAACAAATAGAAGGATGGATGGAGAAATACAAAAAATTAATGATGGGTGGATGGATGGATGGATAAAATAAATGGATGGATAGATGATGGATGGATGGAAAGAACAATGGATAGAAGGATGGAAGGATGGATGAAAGAAATGGATGGATGGAAAAAAATGGATGGATGGATAAAGAAAGAATAATGGATGGATGGATGGATGGATAAAAGAAAGTGATGAATGGATGATAGTTGGAAAAACAATAGATAGATTAGAGCGACAGAACGAGAGATACATGTAGTTCTGTGAGGTTCAGCAGGCAGGAAGTGTGCTCTACACTCTCATGTCCTCTAATGAATAAACTGCCAAACAGGAAGAGGAAGAACACAGTCGCTCCCATAGCAATTAACAGCTCCTCTCTCACAGAGCTTCAGGAAACTTGCTCTGTTCAGCTCCAAATGCTGCATTTCATGTCTTCATAATGGCTGCTGGACACAGACTCACCGGCTCTGTTCCAAACCCTAATGAGCCGCATTACTGTCTGCATAGGCAGCTGCCTACTAAGACGACTGAACTACGAGCGATTCGGTGCTTCTCACTTCTGGGATTGCATGCGGTGCCTTAGATTCGATATCTTTACATAATAATGCTGTTAACCTTTGGAAGCAGCCTTGGAGAGCATGTATGATCTTTTAAAATGCTGCCTAGGTAGAACGCTCAGTCGGTTTTAACAGTACATCAACAGCAGCAGCAGGAATGGCTGTCCTGCATTGTGACTCATGCGCGTCACCGAGAGCCTTCGGCTGTAATCAGCGGCACGCAGGACTGTGCGCTTGGTGTTTAGTGAGTCAGGCTGAAACCCAGAGTGCCCTCGCAACAGACTATCCCGATTAAAACCCGAGAACGGCCTTGACAGGCGACCACAGGGTGACAGGAAGGGGAACCTGCGACCTCAGAGCGATCGGGTGACTCACAATAATATCTGCAGCCCATTCTGCAATTAAAAGAGGAACAGCAACACTTTAAATGGATGTTGTGGGTAAAATACAACATCTGTGCCACTGAAAGTCATTTCGACTCATGGTTTAAAACATGGGGGAAATATGTACAATAATAAAACAATGGGAAATTAAGAACTGAATGCAAATGCTTCCAGCTACAAGATTAATTGCATGTTTTGCATTTTAAAATGTGTCAATGTATTTCATAATGTGCTGCGAGCGGGTATTAGCATAAACTACTGTCTTCTGCGGTCTGTTTTCAGACCAGCACAGATAATTGACGGAAACTATATCAACCCTTTCACTGCTGAACACTAATGCAGGAACACATTTTATAGAGTTAATTCACATTAAATGAACATTCTGTCATTTACATTCAGCCATTCTAAACCTGTTTGATGTTTTTCTTCCGTTAAACACCAAAGAAGATATTTTAAAAAATGTTTGTAAAATGTAAATATTATATATATATATATATATATACACACACACACATATTATATATTAATATTATATTACTATATTAATAATAATAAATTCAAATTAAAATGTTAAAATAAAATAGTAAAAAATAAATAAAATATTTTAAAAGGTTTAAAATAATTTACACTTCTAACGATCAAATATTTATCTTTTATATAGATTTGTTTAAAAAAAAAAAAAACAGTAGTCATTGGGCTTTTTTTGACAGTTTTTTCTTCTGTTAAACAAAATTGTTTAGAAAAAAACTAATTAAATATGTAAATAAAAAATAAAATCTATAAAAATATTTAAAATAAAACATTAACATATATATGAAAAGTATAAATAAATATAATTTAATTTAGAATTCAGATACTTTTTATATAAATAGTAAAGTAAGTAAAAGTAAGTAAATAAAAAGTAAATAAAAAATGTTAATAAAAAAGTAAAAAATAAATAAAATATTATTATAAAAAATTGTTTAACTTCTAAAGATAAAATATGTAGCTTATATAGATATATCTTATAAATATTTATCTTATATTTATCTTATATAATTTAAAAAACAATGGTCACTGGGCTTTTTTGACAATTTTTTCTTGTTAAACATAAAAGTAGATATTTTGAAAAATGTTTATAAATAAAAAACAAATTAAATATGTAAATGAAAATAAGAAAAAAAAATAAAACATTAACTATATAAATAAATAAGTAAATAAATAATATGTATATATATATATATATATATATATATATATATATATATATATATATATATATATATATATAAAAGGTAAATAAAAAGTAAATAAAATATAACAATAAAAAAGTAAAAAATAAATAAAATAATAAAATAACAATATTATCTTTTATACAGATTTTTTGACAGTTTTTTCTTATGTTAAACATGAAAGTAGATATTTTAAAAAATGTTTATAAAATAAAAAAATAATTAAATATGCAAATGAAAATGAAATATATTAAAAAATATTTAAAATAAAACATGAACATTATAAAGAGTAAATAAAATATTTAAAAAAATATATATAAAAATATTTATCTTTTATATAGATTTGTTTAAAAAAAACAGTAGTCATTGGGCTTTTTGACAGTTTTTTCTTCTGTTAAACAGAAGAGAAGTGTAGATATTTTGAAAAATGTTTTAAAAAAATTATTTTTAAAAAATTTAAAGTGAAATATTAACATTATATATATATATAATTAAGATAAAACATTTTGACTAGAAAAATGAAAAATGTTTGTAAAATAAATATTTTCATTTTATTTCATTATACTGTTTACAACAAATGTAATTTTATGCAAGATAAATGATACTTGTTGTAAAAAATATTTTGAAATAAATAAATATTATATAGTGTAACTGCCCCTATTTTTGTGTGAACAAACCATTTAAGGTTGCACAATGCACTTAAAATGTGACTAGAATTCAATTAAATTCTAAAAAACAAAAACAAAAACAAAAAACACTTTTGTCTGGTTATGGAAGAGCCGTGATGTAACGACCATAAAGTACTGTTTACACAGCGCTCCCTCGCTCACTCCAGCCTACAGGAATTACATCAGTAACACATAAGCAGACGTTCATCCATCCAGAAAAGCAGCTCCACCTCCCGTTCTGTATTTGTGCAATTTCCTCCGCTACACTTTCTAAGATCTGCTGTCATTGATGTCAGAGCTGTAATTAGGAGGAGTCGACAGCTGGTGAAGGAGACCGTAATCATCCGTGAGTCGCTGAACATGGACTCGCTGCACATTTAACACATTTGTTTTGGGTTAGTTAGCACATGACATTTGGAAAGCGAGCCGGACCACCTCCGAAACGTACCGAGTCAGCATTAACGCCAGCATGATGAAATACCGCGGCAAGACTCAGCAATAGTGTGAAATAAAACCTGTTAAATGACACCCAGAAGTGAGACATCTCTAATGATGTTGGGTTCGGCTTTCTGAAGCAAGCGCGCTTCATCTGGACTGAGAAACAAACCAAACGACCTAAATAAATCAATGCCTTCGATATGAAATGCCGTTTGACTTCTGCGATCTGACATATTACAGAGCGAAACAGACAATTCAACAAGAGAAAAGCGAAGGCCCGGACTTAATTTCATCCACTGGGAACTGAAGACAGTGAAAACCGTCTCTATATGGCAGGATGTAGGAGGGGACTAAAAGCAAGTCAGTTCACTCCTAATAACGTCAATCTTAATATCCCTTCTGCTGACCAAGGCTGCAATAAAAAATACAGTAAAATTGTGAAAAAATATTTACATTTAATACAGCTCTTTCCCATGTGAATATCTGTTAAAATGTAATTTATTTCTGTGATCAAAGCTAAATTTTCAGCATCATTACTCCAGTCTTCAGTGTCACACGACCCTTCAGAAATCATTCTAATATGCTGATTTGCCACTCAAAAAAACATTTCCGATTATTATCAGCGTTGAAAACAGTTGATATTTTTGCAGAAACCATCATACATTTCTTTTTTCAGGATTCACAGATGAATAGAAAGCTCAAAAAAACAGTGTTTATTTGAAACAGAAATCTTTTGTAACATTATAAATGTCTACTGTCACTTTTGATCAATTTTATGTGCATTTTTTAGTATCTGAATGAGGAAATTCAAACAAATCAACAATTAAACTGACAAAACATTTTGGTGTTTTTACATAGAATAGAACTGAAAGAATAGAAACTGAAAACAGCTAACGCTGTAATAAAGACTGTAAAGAGATGGACTAATGAAAAAGAGCGGGTTTTACAAGCCTGTTTTGAATGGACTGATTGGAGTGTTTTTGAAGCTGCTGGTGCTCGTAACACACAATCACAACTTTGCATCCGATGACCCCTTTAAAAGATGGAGATCTCGATTCAAACACTCAAGTGATCTTTCTCCTGAATGACAATGATTCAGACACTGTTTCACATCGCGAGTATCAGTGGAGCTTGAGAAGCACGTTTCGCCGCTGCCCATGTTAGTGAATCAGAGCGTCAACCATCATTACGCTTCCGATGTGAACGCTGTCATTCATTGATATTGGCGGCGACAAAACACGCTGCTCGCGCTCCACTGATGCTTACAATGTGAAACAGGTGTTAAAGACATTCAAATCTGCATTCATGCTGCTGCTGATCCAGAAAGAGCAACACAAACAGTCTTTTAGCGATCAAAACGAAAGTATCTTGATGGTGCGTTCACACCAGATGCGAATGAAGCGTTAAGCATGAGTGATTTACATGTTAAGTCAATGCGGCGCGAATTGAGTGTTTCAAGTGTTTGACATGCGTAATGTGTGATTCGCACGAGTTGAAAAATCTGAACTTCGGCAAATATTCGCGCCGTAGCGAGACGTAGCGAGCGGAGGCAAAAATCCGAAACAACAATGGAGGACAAAATCATCGTTGCTCTACGTGGATACCCGGAGCTGTACGATACAAATTCGTACTTTTATAGAAACAGGAATAAAAAGGATCTTGCTTGGAAGAAAGTGAGTGAGGAGGTCGGACAATCTGGTAAGTTGTAAAAAAAAAACGCTCTTTACTCAGTTTGAGCTATATATATAAATATTGAGACTACAAGCTAGCTAAAGCCGGCAAATTGAGCTTATTCGCCGTATTTTACAACTACTTTCCCGCTGACGAGTTGATGTGTTTATTCAGAGGAAGTGTGCAGAAAGAAGTGGAAGGCAGAAGCCCCTCCCATGACGCAAATTCACATCTGTTGTGAAGCGAATTTCACGCGCGAATGAAGCGAGTAAACTCAAAATGTTCAAGCGTCCAACTATGCGCGAATAGCACGATTTATTCACGCAAGTCACGTCTGGTGTGGACGCACCGTTACGCTTGATTTCTGTCATTCACTGATATGGGCGGCGACAAAACGCGCTGCTCACACTCCACTGACGCTTACGATGTGAAACAGGTGTTAAAGACATTCAAATCTGCATTCATGCTGCTGCTGATCCAGAAAGAGCAACACAAACAGTCTTTTCAACCACATTATAATCATTATTTCTGTTACAGACATTTAAATAACAGAAGTACTGGGATAAAAGTTTATAGTTTGGGTATAAACACTTATTGTCTACAGTAGCGATTAAAACGAAATTATCTTGATGGTGCGTTCACACCAGATGCGAATGAAGCGTTAAGCGTGAGTGATTTACATGTTAAGTCAATGCAAAGACACGGTAAGCATCCTGCGGTGCGAATTGAGCGTTTGAAGCGTTTGACATGCGTAATGTGTGATTCGCACGAGTTGAAAAATCGCTGTTGAATATTCGCGCCATGTTAACCAATCAGGAGCTGCTCTAGTAGTGATGTGATTACGACGTAGCGAGCGGAGACAGAAATCCGAAACAACAATGGAGGACAAAATCATTGTTGCTGTACGTGGATACCCGGAGCTGTACGATACAAATTCGTACTTTTATAGAAACAGGAATAAAAAGGATCTTGCTTGGAAGAAAGTGAGTGAGGAGGTCGGACAATCTGGTAAGTTGTAAAAAAAAAAACGCTCTTTACTCAGTTTGAGCTATATATATAAATATTGAGACTACAAGCTAGCTAAAGCTGGCAAATTGAGCTTATTCGCCGTATTTTACAACTACTTTCCCGCTGACGAGTTGATGTGTTTATTCAGAGGAAGTGTGCAGAAAGAAGTGGAAGGCAGAAGCTGCTGATCCAGAAAGAGCAACACAAACAGTCTTTTCAACCACATCTTAACAAGTATCTTAACACTTGTATGTATTGTAACGCTCATCCTCTTCCGCCAGGTGGCGACAACTGCCCGTTTAAAAAAAAGTATGTCATTGAATCATTCATTCAGAAGATTATTCATTCAGAATAGTAAAACAAGTCTTAATGAATTGAGACACTGACTCCTTCATTGAATTATTATTATTTTTTTAATTTTGTTTAAATGAATATGTTTTTAAAAGACTTAAGCAATTAACATTTTGTCAGAACCACTAGTAAATTACGTTATTTTGTTTAGTTTTCTAACTTAGTTTTTTTCTCCAGAATCTTGAGAGAATCATGATCTCCAAATTATTAAAAATAAGTGGGATTCTCGATTTATCCAGAATTGTGAAGCTCTTGTTTAAATGTCGTTTATTACTGCATATAATTCATTAAAATGGAAGTTTAATTTAATAAAGTACAAGTTGATTTCAAAACGCACCTACATTTTTTTGCATTTTGTCTTTTTCAGTTGAATAAAAGACTATTTTTCCTATATATTTCATCATTGAGGATTTCTTTAAAAAAAGTTAATAATGACATCAAGCATATTTATTCTGTTTCTTTTTTTGCTAAACATTTAGTCGCAGCTGAATACCATAAACAAAAATCAACAGGCTACTTAAAAACAAGATTCACTTAAGAGCTGTTTGCAAAATAGAGCTGTGTGATTCTGGATAAATTTGGTTGTTGTTGTTGTTGTTTTTTTTTTTTTTTGTTTAAATGGAAGTTGTGGTTACGATTATGAAGAAAAAAAAAAAAACATTAGACAACTAAACAAAATCACATGTAGGCCTAATTTAAGTAAATGATTCAGTGATTCACTCAAGATTTACTTGGTTCATTACTGGATGAATCAGTGTTTTTGAATGAATGATCAAAGACAAATACATTGTTAACAGCCCCTTTTCGCCATCTACTGGCATAACGACGTAATCGATAAATCCTTAACCTTATTTGGAATGTCAAATTAACTTTCAAAAGGATTATTTACTCTATTTTGATCTCTACCGTACATACGAGTTTATATCCGGACTATGAACTTTTATCCCAGTACTTCTATGATTATTTGAATGTTTGTAACAGAAATAATGAACTGTGTGGTTGAAAAGACTGAAACTGTTTCATTCATGTACATGACAGTGGCTCTCTTTAGGTCAGTGGCAGCATGAATGCAGATTTGAATGTACAAATCACACCGGTCGTACGCTGCACGGAAGAAAGGTTGAGGAATAAAACAGATGAATCATTGTAATTTAGGAACAGAATCACGTTGGTATTTGAATCGTGTTTGTGATCTTTAACGACCTGTTGATTAAAATGCTTTGTCATATTGGCGGTGACACATTTATTGCAACATGTTTAGCTTATCACAAATATTATAGGCTAATTTGCTTTTTCAATGGCAAGTGTAGCCATACTTTCGCTTAGATTAGTGAGCAAGGTCCTGGCAGATTGCTAGGTCGGGTCCTACCAGATTAAAAAAAAAAAAGAACCGCATATAGGAATTGATAGGCGGAATCGAAAGTATCCAATTCCTGACCTTGAAGGAGAAGTCCACTTCCAAAACAACAATTTACAAATAATTTACTCACCCCCGTGTCATCCAAGATGTTCATGTCTTTCTGTCTTCAGTCGTAAAGAAATTATGGTTTTTGAGGAAAGCATTTCAGGATTTTTCTTTATATAATGGACTTCATTGGTACCCCGATTTTAAACTTCCACAATGTAGTTTAAATGCAGCTTCAAAGGGCTCTAAACCCAGCTGAGGAAGAAGGGTCTTATCTAGTGAAACGATCGGTCATTTTTTTCAAAAAATAAAAATTTGTATACTTTTTAAGCACAAAAGCTCATGTAGCACAGGCTCTGGGATGCGCGTCCACGGGTCGTTCTCGAATCTTTAATGTGACTCACAAAGAACGAGTCGTCTCGGGGAGTGATTCGTTCAGTCGCGCATGCGCAACATCCTATTAGGTTCTGTACTGGAATTAGTTCACCTGTTTCGAGTCATTCATTCATCTTATGGGGCTGTCACATGATGCTGATTTTGCTAAAATGAACGAAATGACTCGAAAAAGGATTTGTTTATTTTGCTGAACGAGACTCAATGGTCTGAGTTGAGTTAAGTTCATCGTCTGTGTACTCCGGGTAAAAAAGGTAGAGAATGGCGAAAAACTCCATCTTATTTTCTCCTACAACTTCTGAATCGTCCGACATCGTTGTACCTTTTTGTTTGTAAACAGTGTTTGACTTACTTGCACTTTCTTAGTCTTTGCGCGTTCACTTTGTAAACACTGAGTCTGTAGATCCGCCTACGTTCCACGTAACCTTTCGACATGATTCAATAGTACGCCGTGAACGCGCATGCCAGAGCCTGTGCTACATGAGCTTTTGTGCTTAAAAAGTATACAATTTTTTTTATTTTGAAAAAAACGGCCGATCGTTTTGCTAGATAAGACCCTTCTTCCTCGGCTGGGATCGTTTAGAGCCCTTTGAAGCTGCATTCAAACTTTTCGGAAGTTTAAAATCGGGGGCACAATTGGAGTCCATTATATGAAGAAAAATCCTGAAATGCTTTCCTCAAAAACCATAATTTCTTTATGACTGAAGACAGAAAGACATGAACATCTTGGATGACAAGGGGGCGAGTAAATTATGTGTAAATTGTTGTTTTGGAAGTGGACTTCTCCTTTGAGTATGCGATTCTGGAATCAGAATCGATTTTCGATACCCAACCCCACATGGGACTGCACTTCATCCTGCAACATCTGGACAGACCAGGGACTTATGTGAGGATCCTGTTTGTGGACTTCAGTTTGGCCTTCAACACCATCATTCCTACACTCCTCCAGACCAAACTAAACCAGCTCTCTGTTCCTAGCTCTATCTGTCAATGGACCACCAGCTTTCTGACAGATCTGGTGAGACTGGGGAAATTGATGTCAAGCAGCCGCACCACCAACACTGGTGCTCCTCAGGGTTGTGTTCTCTCTCCACTGCTCTTCTCCCTCTACACCAACGACTGCACCTCTAAAGACTCCTCTGTCAAGCTTCTGAAGATTGCAGATGACACCACACTCATCTGCCTCATTCATGGTGAAGAGTCTGCCTACAGACATACTGGCTGTATGGTGCAGTCATAACAACCTGGAGCGCAACACGCTCAAAACTGTAGAGATGATAGTAGACTTCAGGAGGAACCCCAATGCACTCTCTCCACTTAGTATCATGGACAGCACTGTGGCTACAGTGGAGACATTCAAGTTCCTGGGATCTGTCATCTCCCAGGACTTGAAGTGGGACACTCACATCAACTCCATTGTAAAAAAGGCCCAACAAAGGTTGTACTTCCCTCGCCAGCTGAGAAAGTTTAACCTACCACAGGAGCTGCTAAAACAGTTCTACTCAGCCATCGAGTCTGTTCTGTGCACATCAGTAACTGTCTGGTTTGGCTCAGCTACAAAATCAGACATCATAAGATTACAGAGAACGGTTCGGACTGCCGAGAGGATTATTGGTGCTCCCCTGCCCACCCTTCAAGAACTGTATTCATCCAAAGTGAGGAAAAGAGCTCAGAAAATCACTCTGGATCCCCCACATCCAAGTCATCCCCTATTTGAACTTATACCATCTGGCCGACGCTATAGAGCCCCAAACACCAGGACAATCAGGCACAAGAACAGTTTTTTTCCACCAGGCAATCCACCTTATGAACAGTTAAATGTTCCCCCCTTTGTGCAATAAAAATGCACAATAACTTTTTATTTATTAGTTACCACCCCCATCCTAGCACATCCCTGCATCTCTACCTCTTTCTATTCTATTCTATTCTATTCTATTCTATTCTATTCTATTCTATTCTATTCTATTCTATTCTATCATCTATAGCACAACTGTACATACCACTTATTTATTTATTTCTCAATTATTTTTCTAATTTTTGTCTATTTATATTTACATAAGTACTTTAGCTTATTGTATATATATATATATGTATATATATATATATATATATATATATATATATATATATATATATATATATATATATATATATATATATATATATATATATTTCACAACAAAAATTAATAAATAAAATATAATAAAATAAAATAATATTTTAGATATAATATAAGAAATATATAACAACAACAAAAGAAAAGAAAAAGAACAAAAGAAAAAAGCACATACGAAAATTACTGAAACTACAAATATAAAAATAAAAGCTAATTTAAAATATTAATAAATGCTATAATAATAATAATAAAAATAATAAATTCAACAAGTGGAGCAAACTGAAAAATAAATAAAATAAAATAAATAAAAAGAAATAAAAAATAAAATAAAATTAAATTAAATTAAATATAACCCTGAAAGGGCAGATATAGTTTTAAAATATTGTATTAAAAATGTAAACCTAAAAAAAAAGTAGAAAACTACAAAAATGATTTAATAAAATTAGCCAAAGTAAGAAAACTATGAAAATGACTAAAACTGAAAATATCAAAATAGAAGCTATTTTAAAATATTAATAAATGCTATAATTATACAAAGACATCACCAATTCCTATAGCTGTCATTCTGAGCAGTATGATTTCTCACATTCAACAAGTGGAGCAAAATGAAAAATTCAAAGCTTTTTTTTTGCACTCCAAATCCCCTGCGGCGTTAGCGATCAGCTCTGTCTCTGTGTTCAAATGGCTGGCTGCCAGCCCACCTGTCACATGACCTGACGTGTGTTTTCATCAGAGGAATCACACACCTGCGCCCCTGCGTGTGCCACGCAGGAAACCCCTCCGTCACACCGCCGTCAACTCTCACCTGCGATACAGACACGGGTCTCCATCTTACAGAGCGAGACGACAGCTGCAGTCATGTTTGATTTTGCAGGGACATGCTGTAGATTAGATCATAAGTGGCACATCAGAAGACCTTGTAAAATATTGATTGCTATCAAGATTAATGTTTAAAATAAGAGGCTTTTCAAGGCCAATCTTTAGACAGTTTAGGGACACAATAGCTCGACTACAAAGCCAAAGCAGATACCAGCTAGAAAAGGAGCCTGGTGGTACGTGACTGATTTGGGACGCTCTTATGCATTAATATGCATTAAGTACACCTTCAGTGCAGTTTCTTTGGATAAATGCGTCTGCCAGATTGCATAAATGTAAACGTCAAATTGACCCAAAAACATTATAATTGTAATAGAAATTTTGTACTCACATTCCACGACACATTAAAGTGCCACAATATTACTTTTCATAGTGTTATGGAAGTCAATATGTAAGAAAAAAATGTAATTATTAAATTATGGGATAAAAAGCCAAAATTATGACCAAAAAAAAAAAATTATGAGAGTCAAATTTTATTTTGAATATTTCTGACTATCTCATTTTGACTTTATATGTGATATATATTGTATATATACTGTATATGTGATCATTTCATCATTTCAATTTTCTATATTATAATTCTGATTTTTTTGTCAACTATGACTTTTTATTAGTGCTGTCAAACAATTAATCGCATCCAAAATAAAATTTTGTTTACATAATATATATACGGTATACTGTGTTTATTTATTATGTATATATATATATATATATATAATATATAAAATATATATATAATATATATATTTATATAATAATATATTATATAATATTACGTAATAAAATTTTCTTAAATATAGACATGCATGTGACACACACACATATCACACATATATACATATATTTATATATACAGTACTCATTATTATGAATTAGTATGTTAGAATTTTTACATTTTGTCAATTATGGCTTTTTATCTCATAAATATGATTTCTGACAATTATGACTTTTTCAGTTGATTATGACTTAGTATCTCATAATGTTTATTTTGCATTAACTTTTTACCTCAATTATGAATTAATATGTCATCATTTTGACTTTTAATGCAAGTTAAAACTTTATAATATAAATATATAATTATATAATTATTATTTAGTATGTGATGATACCGACTTTGTCATAATTAGAACTTTTTTATCTCAGAATTATTACTTTTTATATTATAATTATGATTTGGTATGTGATAATACTGACTTTGTCAAAATTATGACTTTTTCTTAACCTCATAATTATTACTTAGTATGTGATAATATTGACTGTCACAATTTTTTTTTTTTAATCTCAGAATTATTACTTTTTATATTATAATTATGACTTGGTGTATGATAATACTGACTGTCATAATTATGACGTTTTTATCTCATAATTATAACTTTTTATCTTATAATTATGACTTGGTATGTGATAATATTGACTGTCATAATTATGACTTTTATCATTGTAATTTAACTTAGCATTTATTTCATTATTGACATTTTCATGACATTAAACGAGAAAAAGGTCACGAAATGTACAAAAAAAACAAAAAAAACAATCATAGTTTAATAGTTTAAGCATTTCTGACAAATCGAAAATCAAAATGGGTCAGATTGACCCGCAACATATGTGACCCTGGATCACAAAACCAGTCACAGGAGTCATTTGAGATTTATACATTTATACATTGAGATTTATACATGAATATATGAAAGCTGGATAAATAAGCTTTCCATCAATGTATGGTTTGTTAGGATAGGACAATATTTGGCCAAGATACGAGTATTTGAAAATCTGGAATCTGAAGGTGCAAAAAAATCTAAATATTGAGAAAATCGCCTTTAAAGGTAGGACATTTACAAAATATCTTAATGGAACATGTTCTTTACTTAATATCCTATTGATTTTTGGCATAAAAGAAAAATCGATAATTGGCTATTAGTTGGCTATTGGTACAAATATACCCGTGCTATGCTACTTAAGACTGGTTTTGTGGTCCAGGGTCACATATAAGCTTGACTAGCAGCTACTGTTCATATATTTAGTATATGAAAGTACGATTTTAGAGATCAAAAAATGCTTTTACACTCGCACATACATATTTAAAAACAGAACAACAACAACAGCACCAAATCAAAGTGAGGATTAATGACACTGAGCAAGTCAGCAGGTGATAATTAGTCATTTTTCTCAAGCGTAGTTAATTCTGATTGTCTTGTAATGAAGATGAAGTGTTTGAAACTGTGACCCCTACAGGGCCAGACAGAAAGATCCCTGCTACACGACTAATCAGGACACAGATTACAATGGAGTTAATCAGATACTGATGACTTCTGTCTTTTATGACTGCTGAAACTGTATTTTCAACATTTGATGTGCTTTGATTGATATAATTAATAACAGACTAACAGAAGTGATTCACCGCTGGTGCGTTTGATTGACAGCTTGATTGACTGCAGCACACAACCATTTGTTTTTAAATTTATGACCTTTGTTTAACCCTTAGAAACTCACCATGGCAACCGCAGTTTTTGCCATACATATGTCAAATACTATAATTACCACAGTTGCTATTATAAAACATGTCAAACAGACACTTACAGGCGTCCACAAAATTGTTATCCTGCTAAGAAACCCTATTTTTACGAAAAATAATTGCATTATTGGAACAGTTTTTCAGTTTGTGTATCAGTATCATATATAACTGTACAGTAATTGTTTCAAAATCAGGCCTTGATTGTGCACACTTTCACTGCATGTAGCCAAGTAAAATGCAGTTAGAATGACCCCAAAAAATCTATATATGGAGCAAAAATGCACCTATGAGTTTATGTCTTGTATTTCTGTATGATATAGTTAATCAATATCGAAAGAGCAAGACTGCCGTTTTTCCTGAATACAGCATGATTGCAAATGTGATCTTGTTTATTGGACTGTTGTGTAAAATCAACAAGTTAATATTGTGAGTAACATTTCAGACACAATATTGTCAAAAGCTTCTATTTTTAAAACAGATCCAATAAAAATAGATCCAAACAGGACCATTGTGGGAATCCGAACACCGAACAACACACAGTAGTGTTTCATTCCAGAATGAATCAGAGTTTTGATCGAATCAATGATTTAGTGATCCATTTATAATGCTTTGAATGAATGAGCCATTTGAAAGAATAAGTTGAATGAATGATTCATTGACTCACTCATTAAGCCACCTACTGGTAGTTTGAATTTCATGTTTAAAGTATCATTTCATTAAAAAAATACTGATTTTATACAACAGCTCAATAAACAAGAAGTTGATATTGTGAGTTACATTTAGACGCAATATTGTCAAAATTATTCATTTTTGCTCAATTTCATCAATGAAAATAGATCCATTGTGCGACTCTGATTAACAGTTTTGAATAAATCAAATGATTCAATGATCCATTTATAAGACAGGTACTTGCTTTTTTTCTGAATAAATCAGCCGTTTGAACAAATCAGTTGAATGAATGATTCAGTGACTCACTCATTAAGACAGTGACTTGCCGCCACCTACTGGTAGATTGAATTTCATGTTTAAAGTATCATTTTATTTGAAAAAATACTGATTTTACACAACAGTTCAATAAAGACGATAATTTTGTGAGTTACATTTCAGACACCATATTGTCAAAATGTTCTTTTTTTCCCTCTATTTCATCAATGAAAATAGATCCATTGTGCTCCGATGAACACACAGTGATGTTTTCATTTCTGAATGAATCAAATGATTCAATGATCCATTCATAAGACAGTCATTTGCTTTGTTCCTAAATAAATTAGTCATTTGAACGAATCAGTTGAATGAATGACTCAAATACTCACTTGCTTGCCACCTATTTATATTTAATTTTAGCTAGTATTTATTTTTTAAGAATCATTTCATATTTAAAAATTCTAAATATTATTTTCAAAACATTAATCTCATAGCATTTTTATGCAATTGTAATTGCAGTGTAGATATTGCTTCTTTGCCACTTCTGCAGTGCAATGGATTTTGTTCATACTAATTTTATTTGAATTTGATTGGCAACAGAATATAGAGTCTCAATAGTGTTTATTTATTAAATGTAAGAATTAAAAGACATAAAAGATGATGCATACATTTAACAAGATTACAAAAACTGCCTTTATAAAGGTAGAAATGCCCCTGGAATCAATTTAAGGTGGTAAATGTCATAATGTCCATCACTGCTATGAATGCACCAATGCACAGAATATGAAGAATAAGAAATCAAGATACCAGCACAAAAAAAAACACACTCAGAAAAATATAATCCAGTTATCGAGCTAATTTTTTTTTGTCAATATCACACTCCCTAATCCGTTCCAAATAATGTGTTACCCCTCAAGGTCTCGACACACTCAGGCCTGCAGACGTACAGCACAGAGCGCTTCCGAGAGACTTTAGCTTTTATCTGAAGGACTAGCGCTCGGCTCTCGGGGTGATGTGAGGATGTGAAGGGTCGTTTATGGATACAGCAGCGGATCTGGGCCGCTTGAGATTTGATAGGAACAGTTCAAGTTCAGAGATAAGGAGTGTGGACACACACGAGCGATAAAGACCTCCACCGCAGCCGAGGATAAACTACAGCACCACGCACATATACAATTACCCAGCTGCCCTTTCACCGACACAAAAACAGACATGAATCGACAAACAGCTGACTTAAAACACTTTCAAATGTTTGTGGCACTATTTTTAAGGTCAAATATTTGCTACTTATGGGATACTACGCTTATTTTAAAGCATAAGGTTTATTTTGCGACAATGACTGGCTGACTGCATACTGTCATACTAATTATTTCATAAATTTAAGAGAAGCATGTTTATAAGATTAGCTGTATAATCCTGTTAAACATGTCCAGGTACAAGCAGTAATGCTCCTAACTTGTGATGCATATTTAGGGCTAAATTTAAGATTTATGCATTTGAATTGCACATAAAATTCCCATGCATTTGAATTATACAGTTGTAACATAAACTAATAAACATAATGGGATGCATATAGCAACTGGTAAGAATTGTGCACTCAAAAAATGATTATATTAAATGATCATATTTTCAAAATGCATTTACTCAAATTAGCAAAAATCTGGTTATTGTGAAAAACAGAGATTGAAATGCATGAGATTGGAACAAATCAGACCGATTGATGATAAATATATAAACCTGGTTATTGTGTCTTTAAAACATTCAGTTTATTAGTACTATTACAGAAAGCTGACCTTTTATGTGTGACTGATAGATATGCATCACATTATGTGCAATAACTGTACAAGTGCATGGAAATTTTATATGCAATTCAAATACAATTTAGGCCTAAATATTGTTTTGAGTGCAGCATAATCATGTATACATCTTGTTTATCTCGTACAGGCTGTGTAACTACTAGTTTCTGTTCTGTCAAATGGAGCTGAATGTCCACAGTGTTGCAGTGAAAGGACTGAACACTGCAAGTAAAACCCGACACAAAGAAAATGGCCCTCAGATTTAGAGTCTTGGCAGCGCAGCAGGAAAGCTTTTAGCCGCGATATCAATCAAATCCCAGATCGCTCATATTTATGAGGATTTGAGCACTTCACTCCGAGAGAGCAGCGTGTCTCTGGATGTTTCCTCATCTCTCACCAGCATACACACACACACACGGTACTAATACTAATGCACGTTTGAAACATTAATGGGACAACTGGTAGATAATATTGTACTAAATTTCACAGATAATATACCAATAAATATCACACATACTATTGTTGTAGACTACTAATGAACGCCATAGACACTTACCAGTAAATTTGACCAGTACTTACATAATAAGGAATTGCTGAGAAAACTACTAGTAAACTTAACACATACAGTACTATTTAATACTATTTAATAATAACAGATACTGTACCATTAAATGCCTCACATATTATTATAGAACACAAAAGATGCTTCACTAGAACATTTGACAAATACTGTGGAAAACTACTAGCAAACCTGAGAGATAAACTTTTTATAGAGATAAAATATTTCTGAATAACAGATACTGTCCCAGTATACGTCACACTTACTAGTATAGTAGAGTACTAAAGAACCCGAAAGATGCATCAGTAAATTTGAGCTTTATATTTACTTTATAGTCAACTTAATTAGTACTAGTACTACTAGTACACCAGAAAGATAATGTATTACTAAACAACTAAACAAATGGAACAAACTTCACACTTACTACTATAGTAGACAACTAATGAAGATAACACTAGTACCAATAAATTTGACTACTAGTTAACTAGTAGGGACAAAAACAAAAAAACAAGATACTGCTCAAGTAAATCTCACACATACTTATATAGTAGAGTACTATTGAATATGCAGTAATAGTAAACTTGAATTATAGGGTTACTGTAAACTTGACTAACACCGCAGTAGAAACCTGAAAGATACTAAACTAAACTTAAAACATACTGTTGAAACAAAATGGCAGAAACTGATTTACCAATATAGAGTACTTAATCAATACTGCAGAAATCTACAGAAAGAATGACTGAAATAAACAGGACAGCAAGTGTATCATTTTAACACAAATGACACTGCTGTGGTAAACTACTAGTAAACTTAAAAGATGTCATATTTTACTGCCATTCACTTACATCACTGAAGTCATCTTTAAACCCATAAAGTATAACCACTGTTTTGTAAAGTCTGCATGTCTCTGGCATCTATTAATGAAGCTGATTACGAATTCACATACATGATTGTCTCTATCACCTTGATGAGGGCGTAAGCCGCAGTATTCTACAGAATAAACCCGTGAGCTTTCGCCATGAATAATACAATAAGCTGTTATGCCTTGAAGCCGGTAATGAATACTTCATGATTGGTGCGGAAAGTAACAAACGTCGGTCTGCTTAAACATCATCCTCGGGCAGATGAGAGCGGCGCTTTACGCTGCGGCTGCTTTGAAGGCATTAGCCACAATCGCTGATATCACAAGATAAGGACGACCTGCAGATCTATAAAAAGCTAATGCAACACGTTTTGCCAAAGTAAAAGCACCTCTAGATCTTTTATTGATGAGGATTATTTGATGGAATGTAATATCTGCTGGAGGAGGAGGATGAATCACCATCTTAAAGTGGATCTCAGGATCCTTGGGGACACAGTCTGGATTCGACAAGCTTTGTCACGTCTGCTGTAAATTTGCTTTAATTGGATCCTGCTGAAGTGACCCCAGTGGAATGATGATTGGTCAAACACAGTGGCTGGATGAGCTAATCAATGCCTGCCATTGGTTTAGAGGTTGTCCAGCAACCAATCGAACACCTGCTGTTTCTGTATTTAACTTAAACTCTACAGAATAAAGAAGTAAAAATCTCATAATTTTCATACAGAAATACATTTTTAATGATAACTCATAAACCTTCAAAGACAGAATTACTGTGAGCTACAAGACTGTTAATTAATAATATATGCTTCAGCTGAAGCCATTAGCCTGCTCTATTTCAACTTATTTTATAAATAGTCAAGCTTTACAGTTGAATTTCTTGAGAAACTACATTACCTATGATTCTGCAAAGAAATCTTCCCCAATCAGAGAATCATGACAGTTAAATCAAGCCAAAACAACTAATCAAGTTTCTCTATGCTCTCACTCTACATAAAATGTGTATATATATCCATATTTTGCAAGAAATGTTAAAAACATGGTTTGTACAAAGTTGCATGCTATTACCCAAAGTAGGACAGTTAACCTGGAGCAACCTGGTGCTTCATGCCATTACTTGCTTCATGCAGGCTTCAAACCAGATATCTTGCCAAATAAGTTAAATTGCACCCTGACGTTCAGCTTTTCTACCAACGCAAGGACTCGGGGCAGAAACTCTGTGGTTCAGCGATTAGTCCTGCAGTTAAAGGCTTGTAATGCATTAGAGATGGTAAGCAGGTCAGATATGATGTCACAGCTTTCAACCTCCATCTGTCCGACTCTTCTGCTCTCTGCTATAGACCACAGAAACCACCGCTCAGAGTTTACAGGAAAACATCAGACTGCTGTCTGGCCGCCGGCCCTCTCTACACGAACACACTGAACTGCTGGAATGTAATTAGTGTGGATGAGGGATCTGCTGTAGTACATATAGTATAGTAAAGGAACTGTGCAGGCAAAAATGAACAATCGGTGATTGTTTACTCACCCTGATGTTTCTTTACTACTGTGCAACACAAAACGAGATGCTCATGCTGCTCTTTTGCATGCAATGAAAGTGAAACCCTCAAAAATCACTGTTAAGGCAATTTTGACAAATAACCAAGTTGCACATTGTTATTCATACCGACTACAGACCCAAAGATCTATTTGACAATTTTGGTCAATTTTGAGATCTTGGGCTATTTGACTTTTTTTTTTTTTATGCTTGTTCTGTCTATTTCCGCCTATAGAGTTCAGTTACAATATATAACTTTAAAAAGATTTTTCTCCACTTCAGCAGCACTTACATACACCAAATTTTACAGTTTTATTCCTGTCTATTTTCTGAATGTTTTTATAGAAGGGTTTGTTTATATATCATTTATTATTACAGTTCATCTATTCATGTCTGTATTTCAGTTACAATACATATCTTTAAGGCTATTTTCTCAAAATGAGTTTGTTTCTCCATTTCAGCAATACTTACAAACACCAAACTTAGCAGTTTTATTCCTGTCTATATTCAGAATGTTTTTATAGAAGGATTTGTTTATGTATCATTTGCATGGTTTATTATTACACTTTATCTATTCATCTCTGTATTTCAATTACAAGACATATCTTCAAGGCTGTTTTCTTAAAATGAGTTTGTTTCTCCACTTCAGCAGCACTTACACACACCAAACTTAGCAGCTTTATTTCTGTCTATATTCTGAATATTTCTATAGAAAGGTTTGTTCATATATCATTCGCATGGCTTTATATTTCCACTTTATGTATTTGCATCTGTAGATTTAAATTACAAGACATATCGTTACAGAACATTTTCTTAAAATGAGTTTGTTTCTCCACTTCAGCAGCACTTACAAACACCAAACTTAGCAGTTTTATTCCTGTCTATATTCTGAATGTTTTTTATAAAAGAATTTGTCCACATATCATTCATATGGCTTTATTTTTGCACTTTATCTATTTGCATTTATAGATTTAAATTACAATACATATCGTTATAGAACATTTTCTCAAAATGAGTTTGTTTCTCCACTTCAGCAACACTTACATACACCAAACTTAGTGGTTTTATTCCTGTCTATATTTTGAATGTTTCTATAGAAGGGTTTGTTTATACATCGTTTGCATGGTTTTATTATTGCACTTTATCTATTTGTATCTGTATTTCAATTACAATATCTTTAAAGACTGTTTTCTCAAAATTAGTTTGTTTCTCCACTTCAGCAGCACTTGTATACACCAAACTTAGCAGTTTTATTCCTTTCTATATTCTGAACATTTTTATAGAAGGGTTTGTTCATATATTATTCACATTGCTTTATTTTTGCACTTTATCTACTTGTGTCTATAGATTTCAGTTATATTACATATTGTTACAAAACATTTTCTCTAAATGAATTAGTTTCTCCACTTCGGCAGCACTTACCAAACTTTTATAAAAGGATTTTATAAAAGGGTTTGTTCATATATAATTTGATACCTAGCTTTTTATTCCTAATTTTCTTTCTGGCCATTGACAGTATTTTATGATTTATGGAGTAAATCAGTAAAAAGAGAAATCCAAAATCCCTTCTACAAGAACCTTTAATTGTAACATGTTAATAATAAATATGGAAATTAAAGCATATTTAATTAAATAATGCAATATTGACTTTTTTTTTAATTCAGGAAACCTGTTATACAAAAACATTTGCAATTGTTAGTGTAATCAATCAACTGGGGAAGAATGGTGATATCTATTTGTTAACTTTTTGCCTATGCACCAGCAGTGTCTTGAATTAAAATGACAATAATAACCATAAAAGTTATATGTAAATGTGCATATGACTTGTGTACTATATTAAAAATCATCTGTAGCCTTTTTGCTGTTGCTAATATTAGCTGATAAAAGACCAGGGATTCACTCACTTTCATTGCACAGAATTAGCAAAATGAACTTTCTGCTAAGCAGCTTGATTTGTGTTGCATGGAAGAAAAGATTAACATGGATTTTTATTTTTGGGTGAATTATTTCACAAATGTTTTGACCACATTAGTTTATATGTTTTCTTCTGTGTTCTCTATTGTCAGGGGACGAGATCATCTTCTCTGACCATGAGTGTGTGTGTTTGTGAGAAAGCATACAGTGTTGTTTCTTCTGTCTGCACGCATCAATCTATTATTTCTTAGAAATCCAGGGATCAGTTCACCATGATCTGCAGCGGTTTGAGAAACGAAGTGAGAGAGAGAGAGGAAATGTGTTATGGTGAACTGACACACTCACCAGATATGAAGTTTGTTCCAGTGTCAGTCATCTCAAAAGGGCATCTCTCGTCTTTTCAAGGGCTTCTGGGTAACTGGAGTGATGCCACCTGTAGCCATGACAACAGAGAGAGAAACAGATTCCATCATCAACATCACAGAAGAAAAGAGAATCCCCAGAGAGATCTTTTTAATATCTCAATCGTTTCTTCAGAAAGCAATGAAATTATATTAAAAAAAAAAATTCTAAAAAAAAAAAAAGAAATTCAAGTTTCTGAAAATATCTTTTTTATTTCTGTATATATCTTCCTATTTGTTTTGTCACAAGACAGACATATTAAACATTTCTCGTCAAATTCTCTGTAAGACCTATATATATGTATATATATATATATATATATATATATATATATATATATATATATATATATATATATAAAAACTATGAGAAATTGATACTTCAATGAAACATAACTAAAGGCAAGTATAAATATATAAAAATAAGTATAGTCCAGGGCTATTATAATTAACTACTAAAAAAAAAAAAAAAAAAAAAAAAAACACCATAAAAGCATACAAATGTTATTTGAATTAAAATAAATGTTAACTGGAATAAAATAAAAATATAAAAATCCTAAATGTAAATTTTATTTCCATTAGTTGCCAAGGCATCATTAGTAAGATCTAGACAGGCAAATAGCAAAACACATACAATTACTACAATTAAAAAAAAATAAATAAACTTTACGAAATCTTATAAAATGAATATGGAAAATATAAAAATTAATTTTAAAACATTAACAAAAACTATAATAACACATCAATAATGGTAAAATGATAAAACCAAAACTATTTAAAATTTTTATTAATAGAAATAAATCTGAAATAAAATAAAATATAAATATTAGACGACTTAGCAACTAACTGAAATAAGCTGAAAAAACTAAACTAAAACTAAAACTGAATTAAAAAATAAAATCTAAACAGTAATTTAAAAAAATAGAAACCAATAAAAATAATATAAAGTTACTAAAAAAATACACTAAAATTAAAATGAACACTGAAACTATAAAAACGCTAACTTAAAAATGAATAAAAACGAAATAATAAAATAAAAACAATAATGGTAAAATAATACTGTTATTGTTTAACAAAAATAAAACAAACTATTTTAAAAAAAATGTTAATAGAAATAAAGCTGAAATGAAATGAAATATAAATATTAGACAGCTTATCTAACTGAAATAAGTTGAAGCAAAAAAAAAAAACTAAACTAAAATTAAAAAAATGATAATAGAAACTAATCAAAATAATATAAATCTACTAAAAAACTACAATTAAAATAAAAACTGAAACTATAAAAACGCTAACTCAAAATGTGAATAAAAACTGAAATGTCCTGAGCCATGAATGAGTACCAGACGATACGAAAGTAACTTAGTTACTGTCAGCAGTAATTATTAAGCACACTGCCTATATTATGAGCTTTTACAGACATCATCATCGTGAAGTGCTTCTATAACAACTAAAAATAATGCCAACAAGCTCTAGATGAGAAACAAGCATCCCAACTCTATTCATATTTTATCAGCACAGAAGAGACCAAAGAGAATACCATAAAAAATTCACAACATTATGACAGTGAGTTTGGACGCGCTGCTTGTGTCGAGAAACACATTTACATGGATTATTATCAGTGTGTTTGTGAAGTCAACTACTGCTAGTGAATTGGGTTGTGCAGATCTGTGAATGATTCTGTGTTGTTGAGAAGAGGCGAACAGACAAACAGTTTTCAGCTGCTGGACCAGAAAACAGCAGAAGAAATCCCACAGACGCACATTGAAAGAGAAACCTGAGCCAGTTCTACAGGCCAGAACTCTTGAACAGTTTTGACTCGGGCCAGTAAACAAACACCCACATCACTTCAGTTCTGCTCACTAAACTCCACTCACATTTTCTTCTTCTCTAGTTATTATTCAAATCGTGACTGATTCCTCTCAACTGAACACAGATATGCCGGACAGATACAAGGACCGATCGCGTCCTTCAGCGCCGCTCGAGCTCAAAACGTGTGACAGAAAAACTCCCCGCAATTTCTACGCAACAAGATGAAAACGCTTCAAGGTTGCTCGTGACAAATCCTCTTTCTCTTTTGGCATTTCTCAGGTTTTATAGATACAGGATCTCATTTAAAACCTAGCGGGCTGCCTACCTAGATAGCATTTCTGAGAATCATTAGGTAGGCGGCGATTTCATCTTCTAGGACAGTTCGTTTTGGACAGAATGTAAGGCAGCATTAATAAATATATCATGGAGAAAACATTCCCAGAAAGCACTGCAATGGACCTAGTGAAAAGCGAGTGCATGCTAAGCATGCAAAGCAACAGGAAACACAAACATATATACTGTAGCATATTTAAAGATGCACTAATTGTGCACCAAGATGCTCCCTTAGAAGACAGCTGCCCATGTCTGGTGTGCTGCTTTGTAATGACCCGCTTCTATCCATACAGCTCATCTCTTTCTCTGTTTTCTCTTGTGACGCTCATTTGTAATTCAGTACATACGGTGAAAGCATCCATTCATCCGGCCCATGCAAAATGCATAAGTGCGGTTGTTCTCAAGCGATATGTTTAGTGCTTACCCTCCACACTGAACGTGTCAGAATCACTCATCCCGAGCCTTAATAACAGACCTTGCAGAAGAACGAGACGCTCAGAGCAACACATATGATTCTACACAAGCCGAGTGCTGAATGTGTCTTTTGACGGGAGGATCATTTCTGAGGGCGAAAGGTCAGAATTTTGAGCAGATCAGCATGTGGCGGCATCACATCGGCAATATAAATGCACTTCTAGACTATAAAGTATATCCATCCTCCGTAATGAAAGAAAAAACACAAACATCTGCTATTTCTGAAAGACGCCTAAAGTCAGCATGAAAAACAGAATGTCAGAGATTCACTGATTTTATTAAAAACATTTATAAACACTGTTCAAATATTTTCTTAAGAAATTGATTCTTCTTTTATTCAACAAGGATGTATTGATTTAATAAAGATTTTATATATTTATAGCGCACACTAAGCATGCAAATCAGCATGAAGCATAAAAATATTTACTGCAACATGCAAATATTGAGTAAAAATAGCTATTTATATATAGATAGAAATTGTTTTTTTATTCAGCAAGGATGCATTGATTTATTATAGATATTATATATTAATAGTGCACACTAAGCATGCAAACCAGTATGAAGCATAAAAATATATATTGCAACATGCAAATAGTGAGTAAAATAACTATTTATATACAGACAGAATTTGATTCTTATATTCAGCTAGGATGCATCAAATTGATCAGTATAGATGTTACATATTTACAGTGCATGCTAAGCATGCAAATCAGCATGAAGCAAAAATATGTACTGCAACATGCAAATATTGAGTAAAAATAGCTATTTATATATAGATAGAAATTGATCCTGTTATTCAGCAAGGATGCATTGATTTATTATAGATATTATATATTTATAGTGCACACTAAGCATGCAAATAAGCACAAAGCATAAAAATATATATTGCAACATGCAAATACGGAGTAAAAATAGCTATTTATATATAGATAGAAATTAATACTTTTATTCAGCAAGGATGCATTAAATTGATCAGTATAGATATTACATATTTACAGTGCATGCTAAGCATGCAAGCCAGTATGAACCATACAAAATATATATTGCAGCATGCAAACATTGGGTAACAATAGCTATTTATATACAGAAAGAAACTGGTGCTTTTATTTAGAAATAAATTGCTTCTAGATGTTTATAATGTGAAATGTGTTATATTTGTTACACAACAAGCATCATTTTTGCTAAAAAACAATATTTGCTTTAAGTATATAAGCATTACAAACACTGTGTGCATTTTACAGCAGATCACTTTGGTTTATAAGAATCTGCACAAGTGCTTGATTTTAGTTATGCAATTCAATTTCATGCATCATTGCGTTCTGAAATGCCAGAAAGAGGTTCATAAAGCAGCACAATTACATGTGCATTTTCAGCATTGCCACAAGAGGAGCTGTATTTTAAGGTAACTAAATGTGTGATGGCCCTGGAAACAATTAATCTCTTTAATTTAAGTAAAACTTACAATTAGCTTTTTGCTAGCCAGAAAATGGCAACCACAAAAACTTCCACAAAAATGTCAAAAACAACATTAAACACTAACAGTTCTTTCCCTTTACTAAAAACATAAAACAATACTTCATTTCAACATTTATTCTCCTTATCCTGTCCTATGCAGAGCATGCTGGGAACTTAAAGTTCACTGCCCTGTTACAAAGTTACCATGACAACTACAAGTTACTACAACTTAATTAAAAACAAAAAAATCAACTAGGGAACTGCAACACAATATTATGTTAATGTAATGATCAACATCATCAGAACTCATTAAAATAATGAAGAATGTTGGCTTACATAGTATTTTTTACATACTATAGAAGTGAATGGCTACCGTTAACCGTCTAGTTGCCAACATTCTTCAAACTATCTTCTTTTGTGTTTAACAGAAAAAATAAACTCCTAAAGGTTTGGAACAACTTGAGTTTTCATTTTTGGGTGAACTATCCCTTTAAAAGGCTTAAATCAATACATTGTTAACATTCACCTACAGCAAAAAGTCGTAAATCAATAAAACTTCAACTTAGAAAATCTGAAGTTTTCATTTACAACTTTTTACAGTATTAAATGTTAAAAATGTATTGATTTAAGCCTTTTAAAGGGATTTTAAGTTTTACAAACCAAAGCCTTTGAGTTTTACAAACCAATGTTTTTGTTCAGTCAACTCAAATATCTTTTTGGTTTTTCATAAAGTGTTTTTTTTTTTTTTTTTCGGACTAGTGGAATGAAAACATCCAAAAGAGACTGTTAAGTGTTTCTTTTATAGCACTTTATCTATTTGTGTCAATATATTTCAATTACAATACATATTTTTAAAGGCCGTTTTCTTAAAATGAGTTTCTTTCTCCTACACTGAGCCATAAATCTCCACTTCAGTAACACTTACACACACCAAACTTTACAATTTTATTTCTGTCTATATCCTGAAGGTTTTTACAGAGGGGTTTGTTCATATATAATTTACTTGACTTTCTACAACATTTTTTCCCCAAAAATGGTAAAAAAAAAAAAAAAAAAAATTGTTTTTTTCTGAATTATGGAGTGACAAAAGGAGATGTCCAAATTCCCCTCTGTAAAAACAACTCTAATATGTCCAAAAAATTGAAAAAGAATTTTGAAACTGACTTTATCCAGTGTTTAGATTTTTGTACTAGAAATGTATGCAAATTAGTGCATATTTTATTAAATAATGCATCATTTGCATATTTAAATGTAACATTTTAGAAAACTTGTCATACAAAAAATGTTTGCAATTATCAGTGTAATTAATCAACTGGGTAAGGTGATAACTATTAGGTTTTTTTTTTTTTTTTTTTTTTACCCTATTCACCTGCAGTGTCTCGCCTTAATATTTCAAGTTAACTAAACTTATTTGAGTTGACTGAACTTAAAATTTGAAGGCAACAGGGTAACAAATTATTTTAAGTTGACTCAAGAAATTGTTTTTTTAACAGCGTACTTCAAAATTTCATGTTTAATTCAATGCGCAATTTCTTTGTAATTACTTGTTTATTTATTAAACACACACACACTCCTCTGGGACGGTGTGATAACATGCCGTCAAACACTTTTTATCTCCACGTGTTGTTGATCAGAGTGCGCTCTTCACTCTCCCCTGTGCCGTTTGTGCTTTTCTCGAGCGTGTCGCTCTCTCTCTTCCTCTCTTTATCACTTCAAGCCACCACATTATTCTCTCTCATCCAGCTCTCATAATGAGGGCCGTGTTTGCAGTTTAAAAACCTCCCCAGAGCTGCACTTTACAGTCGGGACGCTCTCAAATCCCCTACTGCGGGATTAGGGTGAGTATCCCTGTGATTTGGAAAGTAAAAATGGAAACGTGACCTTCCATACTGAAATGTGAAAATACAGCTGCGAGCGGCAATTACGGGGCCGCCGGCGGATCCGCAGCAACCCCGGCACAATCGCCCGCTTCAGATGCCAACAGAAATGTGATTTTAGGATAATCGCTTCAAAGGTTACGAGCAGATTTAACTTTTGACCAGAGCGGCTCAGCGGGACCCTCAGGGGCGGCTTCAAAGACGAAGCTGGAAAACACCGACAAGATACAGATGACCCGCTTGCCATCTTCGTCTGAAAAATTGCGATTAAAATGACAGACGGGGAATATAGCTGACCTTATAACAATGGGTTTCACTGCATTGAGAAGGAACAAACGGAGCTAGAAAGAGCAAAAGCGTGATATTAAATCAATTTAGCAATTTATCCACCACTAGGTGGTGCTGCACTTTTCATTTCAGCCTGAAGATGTCTCCCTCGTCTCTTCTGCTCACCAAAGCAGCATTTATTTGATCAAAAATCACAAAGTTGCAGTTTGATCTTGAT
Organism: Cirrhinus mrigala; assembly: GCA_036247105.1. Classification (NCBI taxonomy): domain Eukaryota; kingdom Metazoa; phylum Chordata; class Actinopteri; order Cypriniformes; family Cyprinidae; genus Cirrhinus; species Cirrhinus mrigala. The sequence goes on from CM070021.1 coordinate 34,438,339, forward strand.
CCTCATCTTCTGTTGTTAAATGATGATTCTTCTTACAAGTTTACATTAGTTTAGAGATGGTTGTTAATGTCTGGCTTCACTGCTGCTAAAAAAACAATTATACAGCAATGGTTTACACCTGACATGGATCTTAGAAGACTCTGGCTGCTTTCTTTTCATCATATTGTTTGTTTAGAACGTAGCACTGCAATGATTAATGGGGCTAGAATACAAACTGTCACCTACTGGAGTAATGTAGCCCAAGATTTAAAAGAATTGTTTTAAATTGAAGATTCATTACTCTGAATGGTAATTTGCTGCCGTGGTTTTTCTGTATGTTCCTTTTAGGTTACTCTTAAGTATTAATCACTGGACTTGTGGTTTGATGTTTCTTTCTTTCGTTCTTTTTTTCTTCCTTGGTACTCATGCTGTCACTCAAGCTCTGTAATGTTATTAATTAAAAAAAAAAACAATCACAAAAAATAGGGTAAAATTGTGAAATATTATTACAATTCAAAATATCTGTTTTCTATGCAAATATCTTAAAATATAATTTATTTTTATATAGATATGTATATATATGTATATGTATTTCTAATCAATTTAAACTTATTCAAACTAATCTATCTGTCTATCTATCTATCTATCTATCTATCAATCACTAGCCAAGCTTAGCAACTAGAGTCATGCTAGTAGCTTGCTAATCATGTTAGTAACGGGCTAATCATGCTAATAACACGTTAACAACATGCTAATCATGTTGGAAACAGACTAGCAACATGCTAGTAACAGGCTAATCATGCTAGTAACATGGTAGTAACTGGCTAATCATGCTAATAACATGTTAACAACATGCTAATCATGTTAGAAACAGACTAGCAACATGCTAGTAACAGGCTAATCATGCTAGTAACATGCTAGTAACTGGCTAATCATGCTAATAACACGTTAACAACATGCTAATCATGTTGGAAACAGACTAGCAACATGCTAGTAACAGGCTAATCATGCTAGCAACATGCTAGTAACAGGCTAATCATGCTAATAACATGTTAACAACACGCTAATCATGTTGGAAACAGACTAGCAACATGCTAGTAACAGGCTAATCATGCTAGTAACATGCTATTAACTGGCTAATCATGCTAATAACATGTTAACAACATGCTAATCATGTTGGAAACAGACTAGCAACATGCTAGTAACAGGCTAATCATGCTAGTAACATGCTATTAACTGGCTAATCATGCTAATAACACGTTAACAACATGCTAATCATGTTGGAAACAGACTAGCAACATGCTAGTAACAGGCTAATCATGCTAGTAACATGGTAGTAACTGGCTAATCATGCTAATAACATGTTAACAACATGCTAATCATGTTAGAAACAGACTAGCAACATGCTAGTAACAGGCTAATCATGCTAGTAACATGCTAGTAACTGGCTAATCATGCTAATAACACGTTAACAACATGCTAATCATGTTGGAAACAGACTAGCAACATGCTAGTAACAGGCTAATCATGCTAGCAACATGCTAGTAACAGGCTAATCATGCTAATAACATGTTAACAACACGCTAATCATGTTGGAAACAGACTAGCAACATGCTAGTAACAGGCTAATCATGCTAGTAACATGCTATTAACTGGCTAATCATGCTAATAACATGTTAACAACATGCTAATCATGTTGGAAACAGACTAGCAACATGCTAGTAACAGGCTAATCATGCTAGTAACATGCTAAAAACATGCTAATCATGTTAGAAACAGACTAGCAACATGATAGTAAGATGCTAGTAACTGGATAAGCATGCTAATATCATGCTAACAAAAAGTTTATCATGATTTAAAAATGCCAGCAACTTGCTAATCATGTTAGAAACATGCTAGCAACATGCTAACAACTTGCTAATCATGCTACAAACATGATAACAACATGATAACCATACTAGAAACATACTAACAACTTACTCATCATGCTAGAAACATGGTAGCAACTTCCTAATCATCTATCTATCTATCTATTCAAACTTTAACCTTTTAAAATTACTTTAAACTTCAAACTATTTCAAACTGAAAACCATCAAACTTAACTTTTTAAAACTTCTTAAACTCTTTAAACTTTTTAAACCTGTTAAACTTTTTAAACTTTCTGCTCCGGCTTTCTCAAGCCAACTTAAAGTTTGTCTTGATGACCTTTTTTTATCTAGTTGTCAATGTAACATTATTTGGAAACTGTGATTTTATTTTTCAAGATTCTTTGATGAATAGAAAGTTCAAAAGAACAGCATTTATTTAAAAAAAGAATTCTTTTGCAACATTAGAAATGTCATTTGTCACTTTTGATTAATTTAATGCGTCCTTGCTGAATAAAAGTATTAATGTCTGTTCAAAAATGACCTCAAATTTTATTAGCATACGACTTACTAAAGCAGTATGATACATTGTTATGAGATGACCCCATTTACATTTCATGTATAGTGCAATTATGCATTTTAATCTAATTTGCTATAAAACATCTGAACTTTTGGCTGTGCAGTTACATAATGAGTGAAGAAAAAGTTGTTACAAATGAATCACCTCCAGTTCATTAGTCTCACAGTTTACACCCAATGCAGCAATCTCTTATGTAAAATACATATTATATAAAATGCATACAGAAATTCACATATTATGCACAGTATTATCTAAAAGTGCAACTCACTGTGACCTCTTTAGCTGTGAAATCTGCTGACACACACACACAGGAGTGTGTTCTGCGGGTATTATGGCTTTAATTCGACATCACATTCAAAGCTCAGTTGATGTGATTAGTTCTCATCAGATTGAGCTCACAGACGCTGAAGCGAATCGATACCTGAAGGAGTGGAACCGTGTATTAATAACCAGCTGGATTATGCTTAGAGTGGCCGAAAGTGCCAGAGATGGATCTTACAGACAACATGACGTCACAAATGAGTCTATAAATCAATGCTTTGGCTGTTATTGTGAATGATTCATCAGAGCATCAAACGTCCTTAAAATGTACTAACAGCTTTCCTTTTTGGCGGATAACAACAAAGCCACACAGGTGGAGATAAATTAATATAATTAATAATATGCATAATGCAATCACATTAGAAACATGCATAATCTAATCAAAACTAGAGTCCCTTTTCACACTAATATTCAGTTTAATTATAAAATGCATAACATTACAGACGCTAATTGTGTTGTGAATGCATGCTGAGAGAGATTTAACCCAGTAAAGCTTGAAAAAAAAAAAAAAAGTCAGAAAACAAAAAGTTTGCATATATACTTTTGTTGAGTATCATATTTGATCCATTAGTCTTTTATGGCTCATATAGTCTGATATAGTGAGAATTTGGAACAAAAATCAGATCAGTTGCATTCAGAGCTTTAAACTGAGCAACAATATTCAATTTTGGATTGAAATAAGCTTTTCATTGATGTTTGGTTTGTTAGGATAGGACAATATTTGGTCAAGATACAACTATTTGAAAATCTGGAATCTGAAAAATCTAAATATTGAGAAAATCACCTTTAAAGTTGTCCTTTAAAGTTCTTAGCAATGCATATTACTAATCAAAAATTAAGTGTGGATATATTTACGGTAGGAAATTCACAAAATATCTTCATGGAACATGATCTTTACTTAATATCCTAATGATTTTTGGCATAAAAGAAAAATCGATATTTTTGACCCATACAATGTACTGTATTTTTAGCTATTGCTACAAACATAACTTTGCTACTTATGACTGGTTTTGTGGTCCAGGGTCACATATAATTAGTAATATGCATGATGCAATCACATTAGAAACATTCATGCATCTAATCAGAACTAAAAACTATAAAATGCATAACATTACAGAAGTTATGACTGGTTTTGTGGTCCAGGGTCACATTTTATGTCAGTATCTGCTATACTGTTCCCTTTTTGGTCTATATACATTTCAGCATCTTCACCAAATTGAATATTTTTGCTCCATTTGAGGCTCTGAATGCAACTGATCTGATTTTTCCTCCATATTCTCACTATATGAGACTATATAAGCCATGAAAAACTGATGGATCAAATATGATACTCAACAAAAACACATGCACTCTTTTTTGCCTATTTTTTTGTAATGTATCAGGCTTTACTGGGTTAAATCTCTTAAATATTTTGATATTTTATGCACTCCCAGATTCCAGATGTTCAAATAGTTCTCCATCCTAACAAAGATGGTGTATACTCTATATCTCCAATAATATGTCTTATTAAGAACAGACTAAAATGATCCAAACATATAATGGAATGCAATCCAATGAAGAATGAGAGATGAACAAATAAACGTTCCTCACAAGATGTGAGATGTTTCGATAGATAAAGCATATTCTTAGCATGTTGCTAGCATGATTAGCATGTTGTTAGCATGTTAATAGCATGATTGACAAGTTACTAGCATGTTGTTAGCATGATTTTAACGTAATTAGCATGCCATTAGCATGTTACTAGCATGATTAGCCAGTTACTAACATGTTGTTAACATGATTGTAGCATGATTAGCATGTTTCTAACATGATTAACAAGTTACTAGCATGTTACTACCAGGATTTTAACATGATTAGCATGTCATTAGCATGTTATTAGCATGATTAGCCAGTTACTAGCATGGTGCTATGAGGATTTTAATATGATTAGCATGTCATTAGCATGCTACTAGCATAATTACCCAGTTATTAGCATGTTGCTAGAATTATATTAACATGATTAGCATGTCGTTAGCATGTTACTAACATGATCAGCCAGTCACTAGCATGTTGCTAGCATGATTGTAGCTTGCTTAGCATTTCGTTAACATTTTTTCTAACATGATTAACAAGTACCAGCATGTTGCTAGTCTGTTTCTAACATGATTAGCATGTTGCTAGCATGATTAACAAGTTACTAGCATGCTGTTAACATGCTTTTAACATGATTAACATGTTGTTGACATGTTACAAACATGATTAGCATGTTACTAGCATGTTGCTAACATGTTTTTACCATGATTAGCATACTGTTAGCACGTTTTTAACATGATTGCCAAGTTACAGCATGTTGCTAGCATGTTTTTAGCATGATTAACATGTTGCTAGCATGTTAATAGCACGATTAACAAGTTACTATCATGTTGCTAGTCTGTTTCTAAAATGATTAGCATGTTGTTGCCATGTTACTAGCATGATTAGCAAGTTACCAGCATGTTGATATGATGCTTCTAGTATGATTAGCATGTCGTTAACATGTTACTAGCATGTTGCTAGCATGTTTTTAGCATGATTAACATACTGTTAGCATGTTTCTAACATGAGTAGCATGTTGTTAACATGTTTCTAGCATGGTTAACAAGTTGCTAGCATGTTTCTAGCATGATTAGCAAGCTACTAGCATTACTCTAGTTACTAGGCTTGGCTAGTGATAGATAGATAGATAGATGGACAGACAGACAGACAGACAGACAGACAGATAGATAGATAGATAGATAGATGAGTTTGAATGAGTTTAAATGGATTAGAAATACAGTACGTAGAAGGAAAGCTTGATTGAGTCTCAAGGGATTCTGGGAGTTTTGGCAGTAAAGCCAAGCTGCTTCAGTGCAGTAAATGTTCATCTGCAAATATTACTAGAGTGATTTTAATGTTTACTTGATTCAAACCAGTCAAGATTTGACAGCAAACAGACACGTGAAGCAGCAGCTGGAGGTGGAAGTTTGTACAATTACACTAGAAGAGAAACAAAGAAATCGAGGTTTTGATCATTTGGAAGCCTCAGAAATGTGCACATCTACTTCAGTCTCAGAACAAAACTATAAAGCATATTTTGGCCTGGAAGCTGGCAATGTTTTAATGCAAATTTGTGTCCAACCTCTCTATTATTCAGTAAGTGTTTCATGAGAGGTTAAGGTCCGGAGGTGTTTCAGCGCATCTTTAGCGCGTCTAACGCGTGTTTGATGGTCTCTGTGTTGTCGTAACGGCTCTATAGGTTGGCAGGCAGATCACAGCTCACTGACTGAACACAAGACGTGAGCTCACATGCACGTTACCCATAATTCATTGAGTGGCACTTCACACAGAAACACTCCATCCGCCGACAACAGGCTCATTAGTGTTCGCACACGTCCGCCTCCGTCGTCTCCGACTTTGCGTCGTAACGGCTCTTTGTTCTTCTCAGGCGGGTTTTAATATTCCTGGCCGTTCGCCGCGGAACGACCCGTATGAATGTTATATTTTGCAGAGAGCAGATCTAAAGCGTGTAACGTTAATGGCGGAATAATCGCTCGTCGATCTGCCGGGGTGTCGCTCAAATCAATGTTTATTACCGGGGCAGACGCCAATTTGTACGAAGGTGACCGGCCGTTATTTTCACCTCTGTTTCAGAATATTTCAGCTTCAGTAATTTTTCTGACTTTATGCTGGATGGGGATGTTAAAACACACTTGAATGTAATCATAAATTACACTCCAGGCTCTCAGCGCTCTGAACTTTCTAATTGAGGTCAAATCCAAAAAAAGAAAGGCTGGAAATTTTGCAGCTGGTGAACAGCCCATGTAAACAGCCTGTAAAATGACAAGCAATGTTCATATATAAATATATAATTCATAAAATAATAATAATAATATTAATAATAATAATAGTAATAACAATGCATTTGTATTTAAAAGCACTCAAGCATCAACAATGAGGATATTAATTTACATGAACTATTACTACATAATGTGTAAATATATTAAATATAAATAAATACACCAATTTTTCCAGCATAATAATAATAATAATAATAATATAATATAATATAATATAATAATAGTTAATACACTGGAAACTAACATGAACTAACAATGAACGACTGTATTTTCATTAACTAGTGCAATAAATATTGCTTGTTCATTAATTTAATTTTAATTTATTTTTATTTTTACGTATGTATGTATGAATGTATTTATTTATTTATTTATTTTTATTTTTTTGCAGTATTTAGAGGCACCTCTCTGGCACCTCAGCAATCATTATTTACATGAAATACCAATACATAAATATGTAAATTGTAAATAAATATTCAAAATAAAAATAAAAAAAAGCTAAATAAATGAATGAATGAATGAATTTGCAGTATTTAGCGGCACATATATAATGTAAATTTCTATAATATATTATTTGTAAATAAATATAATGTATTACATAAAAATATCAATATATAAATGTATTTTTTCCAATAATTTAACATTTAAATAAATAAATGGATCAGATCAAAAAGATCTCAAATAGACAATTAATACTTGAAGTTAACAGCTAATATACCTTGCATTCATACTAGTTAATACATTAACTAATGGAACCTTGTTATAAAGTGTTACCAATTAATAAATTGATTAATTTAATTTAATTAAATGTTTTATTTATTGTTATTTTTATGTATTAATTTATTTGTTTTATTATTATTATTATTATTTATTTATTTATGCAGTATTTAGAAGCACTTATCCAGCACTTATCAGAGATCTTCATTTACATAAAATAACAAAAACAAAAACAAACAAACAAAAAAAAAAACTAATGGAACCTTATTATAAAGTGTTACCAATTAATTAATTGATTATTTAATTTAATATAATTTTTTTATTTATTGTTATTTTTATGTATTTATTTATTTGTTTTATTATTTATTTAAATATTCCAAAACAACAACAACAAAAAAAACTTATAAAGTGTTACCAATTCATTAATTGAATATTTAATTTACATTTTTTTATGCATTAATTTATTTGTTTTATTATTATTAATTAATTTATTTATTTAAGTAAATATTCCAAAAACAACAACAACAACAAAACTATCTTCAAATAAATATTCAAAATAA
>CM070021.1:34448711-34518711 GCA_036247105.1 Cirrhinus mrigala
ACGCTCACATCACCACAAAGCCGAGGCTCTGTCTTCTTCAGAAACCGTTCCCCTCTCTTTAGACGCGGAAAAACAGCTTGTACAAGCATATTTTTAACTTTGTGCATTATGCATTCAATTCATTAATTTGTAATGTCATATGACATGACACATAATCTTCAGAGAGATTCAGTATGCCAGAACATCAACACTTGTTCGACACATTGTGAGCGCGTCCCATGTCACACGCTTAACATACACGCTTACATTAGGAAATAAACCTCAGGACTCAATGGAGCGATAAGAGAGTTTACTACAAACGCCTGCTTCGTTAAATCAGACGTGTGATTATTCAGATAACTGTTAGAAACGCTTCCAGCGTGACATTGTTTGACCTTAAAAAAAAACATTTTACACTATAGTGCTGCTGTATCAGCCCTTACGACACACCGAACGCAACGACGCGTAATAACTAAAATTAGCAATGTTTTTCAGTAGCGTGACAGTAGATTAGCTGTTTACAGTGAAGCTTTTGTAATGACAATGTATTTTTAGCTTTAAAATATGAATATTATAGCAAGGGTTTTCTAGCAGGGTTGTTATTGTTGCCTAAAACTATTAAAAATCAATATTTAACCCTCTGAGGTCTGAAGGTGTTTTAGGGCCTTGGAGATGTTTTGACATGCCCTGACATTTGAGCTTTTTTCAGTATCTTAAAAACATGAAATAGAATGAGCTGACAGCTGAAATCAAATAGAAATATAAAATAAAAAACTTAAAACAAAACACACACACACACAAATATTTATATATAAGTACTAAAATTATTTTTTGATTAATTTCATCTCTATTTGACTAAAAGCATCTTTCTCCATTGAAGACCATTCAAAAGTAGTATTATTCATATTATATTACATTAAACTTATTTATTTATTTATTTATTTTCATACATACATGCATACATGAGTCAAAGGTGATGTCCACATCAAAAGAAATTTACAAAAGTGAATTTATGTCCATAGAAAGCACAATGAATGTAAGTAAAGTGTCTACTTTTAAGGTTTCAAATAAGTTTTTGGAAAATAAAATGTCAAAATTTGGTTGAAATAATGTCAAATTGTCATTCAGTGTAGCACAATACGTAAAAAAAAAAAAAAAAAAAAAAAACATGAAAAAAAAAAAACATGCTTGTACATATTAAAATATATAAAAGAATAAGGAAGCATGTTAAGTTTTATTGTTTTAAATGAATAAAAAATATAGGCAAAACCTAAGATAGTGGCTAATTTTAAAAATGTAGAATTAATTAGTATTTGGAGTGAAAGTAATTCGTCTTTTAATATGTCATAAATTGATTTTCGTTGTAAATATGCCTGAGAAGATTGTTACACTGAATGACATTTTAGTGGGCGTCTTCTGTAAATTAGGGAAAAATGTATGATATTTATTTTTTGCTCAGAAAAACAAAAACAAAAATGCAGTTAAATTAAACAGAAAACTTTTTATTTATTTATTTATTTATTGGGAAAAACAACAATTTAAAGCAGTATTACATTTATTATTATTATTATTATTATAATTATTATTATTGTTATTATTATTATTATTATTATTATTATTATTGTTTTTATGCCTAAACCCTTTTTTGTCTTTGACCCACATACATATATTTTTTTTTTTTTTACAAACAGCGTATAAACTGCAAATATCTAATTTTATCAAAGTATATAAAACTATTAAAAATCATTTGGGTATGTGACATAAAGCTGAAATAATGATAATAATAATAATAATAATAATAATAATAATAATAATAATAATAATAATAATAATAATAATAATATTAACATACACAAACACACACACACACACTGCTGCTCAAAAGTTTGGGATCAGACTTGTAATGTTTTTTTTTTTTTTTTTTTTACAAAAAAAGTCTTTTATGCTCATTAAGGCTGCATTTATTTGACCAAAAATACAGAAAAAAAATATATATATATACTGCAAAATGTTATTACAATATAAAATAATGGTTTTTATTTTAATATACTTTAAAATATAATTTATTCCTGTGATGCAAAGCTGAATTTTCATCAGCTGTTACTCCAGTCATTTTTTTGGAACTTTTTTCAGGATTCTTTGATCAATAAAAGGTTCAAACGAACAGCATTTATTCAAAATAGAAATCTTTTTTGACAATAAACACTACTGTTCAAACGTTTGGGGTCAGTACATTTTCATTCTTTCTTTTTTTGATAGAAATCAATACTTTTATTCACCATAATAAAAAGTGATGGCATAAATTTACATTGTTAGAAAAGATTTATATTTTAAACAAATGCTGTTCTTTTCAACTTGTTATTCAAAGAATCCTGAAAAAAAGAATCACAGGTTCCAAAAAAATATTTGGTAGCACAACTGTTTCCAACATTGATAATTCTAACAATAAATCAGCATATTAGAATGATTTCTGAAGGATCATGTGGCACTTAAGACTGGAGTAACAGCTGATGAAAATTCAGATTTGCATCACGGGAATAAATTACATTTTAAAGTATATTAAAATAAAAACAATTATTTTATATTGTAAAAATATTACTGTTTTTTTTCTGTATTTTTGAACAAATAAATACAGCCCCGATGAGCCTAAGAGACTTCTTTAACCCCATAACTGTCACCGTCTCACATACAGGACGCCGTTTACTTCACCATATTACAAATAAAACCTAATCTAATTATTACAAACTATATATATCATTGGAAAGGTCAAAGACTCCTAAACAGATATTTTGTTTTGTGTTACAAATTATGTAGGAAAAGTAATAGATTAATTTATGACAATAGTGCACCTCGAAAATCTACATCATAACAGGAGTTCTGACCTTTGTCATAAAAAGACATTCTTCGTTGCCTTTTTCCCTTTCACACTTTAGATATCATAAGAAATTATATATCAGTTGAAAACTTAAAATCTCAAAATTCATCCTTTGAAAACCATTTTAAAATCAGACATTGCATTACCATTGAAAATTTACATTAAAATCATATTACAAAATGTTTTTGTTTATGAATTATAAAAATGTAAGTTTGAATAGTGCATTTTCAAGTCTATGTTCAAAAATGTATATCTCATTTTATTAAAGTATTTATTTATTTTGTTAAACTTCAACTAAAATATTAAATGTTAAAAACAGCAATTAGAAAAGTTAAAACACTAAGATGAAAAAGTTTATATAATTGTACATTTATTTTATATTTATATTTATATTTTAAATTATATTTTTATATTTATTTTATATTTTTTATTTGTTAATTATTTTTACATACTTATATAATTAAAAATATACAACAAAAATTTACAAAAAATTTAATTTAAAGCATAAAAATAAAAGCTAATTCAAATGATCACTGAATACTACATAAATAGTATATAAATAATCTTTAAAAAAACATTTATTTAATTTTAATAAATAAAAAGTAAATAAAAATTATTTATTTTTGGTTATATTTCATGTAATGCATCAAACCATTAGAGTGAATTGAGACGTATGTTTTCATATGAGATATTAAAATGTAAACACATGCTAAAAATACTTTAATATAGCCATGCATACTTTTGAGAATCCAGAAAAAAAAAAATGTCAAAGTTTCCTCAAAAATATCGGGCAGCACAACTGTTTTCAACACTGATAATAATCAAAAATGTTTCTTGAGCAGCAAATCAGCATATAATAATCTTAAAAAAACAACAAACAAACATTTATTTTTTGTTATATTTAATGTAACGCTGTCAGCCCGACTGAGATCCTCATTATTTTTGTTCCAGATAAACACTGCTGCGATTGCAATTAACTCACATCATCTGATAGTTACATGTGCAACCACATATTGCCTACTTAGTTTGACTGTACTTAAAACCTGCTCTACATTATGACTTAGATGATGAATGTGTTCTGACATCATGCATCTGTGTTCGTGTACTTGCGTAAACCCAGCATAATTTGAGACGTTGCTGAAATCTCTTCTACTTATGATACTTGCAAATTGTCTTTCCGATACGTGCAGCGCACATCTAAATGTTTCCAGATTCAGATGATAATTTCAAAGGAATTCCTCTAGCAACGTGCACAAAAATCAGTCAATTAGAGAAGAAAAGAAGCCGCTGAAGCGCTAAAGGAAAATAATCAGATTATGTATCAGGGAGGAGAGAACATCTAATATTAAAGGCGAGATTAAATTAGATGCTGTAGATACTGTACGCCCACCTACACACACACGTACACGCTCGGGCGGGATGGATGCGTTCGCGTCGCCCGTCTCATTAATAACTCCCCTCCGCGTGCCTCTTTCAGCAGCAACCGGGCAAACGCCGGAGGGCTGCGGGCGTCTGTCCGCTCCGGCAGAAATACGGCCTCTCCAAACGTCCTGCAGGAGCGCTTAAACATCTGTACACGCTCTGCTCGGCACCCGGGACCCATCCATTATGCATCGCAGCTGCTGCGGAGGAATATGTCACCTCCACAAACCCCCGACGCATCAGTGATGAAATGTTAAAGCAGCGCTCTTTTAAATATTCACTCTGTCGCGTTTCAAAACAAGTGTTGGATGCGGGAAACTATTGTTTGATGGGAGGAAAACAGGAAAAGCGGCGGCGAGAACTTATGAGAGAGGTCTCTAAAGGCATTGTGGGATATTCAGCATACTGATACGGCTAAATGTAGAAACAACCGCATGAAGAGCATGTGACCCGAGCGCTGGAGAGTACAGGAACATGTCTGGCATCGAGCGCTCTTCTGCTGGCGTTAGCATCAAAACGGCGGAGTGAAACCACACGTTTGTTTTCATACACGTCGTCATATGAGATATTAAAACATAAACGCGTGCTTAAAATACTTCACTATAGCTATGCATACTTTGAAGTTTATATTCATGTGAGGATCCTGCAGGGTTCGTACACATTTTTACCTAGCACTGTTAGACATCTCTGTAATCTCTACAGTTATTAACTGTATATCACCCAGTATTAGGGTTGTCATGATACCATAAAAATGACTAATGATACTATACCAGCTGAAGTGTCACGATACCAAGTAGTATCAAGTTACCATGCAGTGTTCTGTTAATTTAAAATTCAATTCTACAAAATGAATCAAAATTTCATAAATAAAAATGTAAATGAAAACAGAAAGGATTTTTTTCTGAATACTTCATTAATGTGAATCAATGACTGGCTGTTGTTATCCATGAAATCATGTAAACAAAATTTTAGCATGGCACAGAGGCTGCATAAAGTGACATTTAGATGTGGTATTTATACATTTAGACTGTATTTATAATTGCATAAATAATGTTATAAGATGAATGTTTTAAATACAAAGCTCTGAATATTAGAGCCCGACCGATTTATCGGCAGGCCGATATTATCGGCAGGCCGATATTATCGGCCGATATTAGGCATTTTCCAAACTATCGGTATCGGCATTTATAATGGCCGATAAATGAATATTTCAAAAATAAAATAAAAACGGACGAAACACCCTTCAACCATGTCATGAGTGCTGGCGTTGTATAGTTTGTCCACCAGAGGGCACTCTACACCGTCCCTGTTGGCAACACTCGTGTATAACGCGCCACACATCCTGCAACCTGCTGATCCAGCCAGAGTCGGGCAGAGAGAACCAGTTATCCGCGAGTGAGATCATCGGTGAAGTGTGTTCATGGTGAGTTGGTCACGAGACCAACTTGAATAACAATTAAAAGAACATCCCCATCAGTTCTCTTAACTCAAATAAGCATGACAAAATTCGTGACTATCATGTCCAGTTTTGCTGCTGTTAAATAAGCCGAGAGTGAAGCGGAATTAGCTAGTAATTACGTTACGTTGTTTCAGTGTAGTTGACTGACTGTCCTTTTAACTTTTGACAATGAGACTGAAGTATTTCTTTAATAGCGTGACAGTTATACACTGTAAAACCCAATAGTTTACCTTACTTAGTTACAATTAGTTATCTTTACTTAGTTACTATACTTACTAGGTTTTATTAAGTTACAGCTACTTTCAAGGCAAAAAAAACAATTTACTTACTTGCTTTGAGTGATGTTTACTTAAAATATTCAAGTAACCACAAAGAAACCAATGACATTAATAAACCAGTGAGAGGCAGCAGTGCACTAATATGTTGCTAATGTGCAACGTGACAACAGAAGAAGAAGAAAAGAAAGTTTTTGAGATGGGGCAATTTTTAGTAGACTTTTCACTCACATCTTTCTTTCACTATTTGAATTCACTCATTTCCCAAAGTCATCTTGAATGTTGAATTTTCAATACAACTGAAATATTTGAGAGAACATCATTTTTTTTTTTTAATACTCACCATTATAGTGAATAGTGTTACTTTTGGTTGGGCACTTGGAACTTTGTATGTTACTATAGTTTTCTTTCTGTTGTTGCAACAACACAGCATGAAATCAGAGTTCTTTGATTTCAAAGAAAGAAAAATAATAAATAGATTGCTTTTAGAAGGTGATCTATATTCTAATTAAATCATTAGGTTGAGTGTTTTTCATGCTGATTAATGATTTTTTTTTTTTTTACAATTTTACTGTTTTTCTTTTTTTTATAAACACTATAAGAAGCTTTTAACTGCGTTGATATAATCTTTTAATATTTGGGGTAATGTGTGTGAGTCACACACAGACTTCAACATTCAGCATGTGAATCACAACAATGGTAACAACTCAATTTTATTTATTTTTATTAACTATCAATAACCATTTTATGAGCTTTTTTTGTTTTTTTGTTGTACTACCACTGACACAAGACAGCAAATGAAATTGGCAAATACAAACAACAGTAAAGCAAAGCAATTGCATAATTTATTCATGTCGCAATGCACTCTGGGAGTCAGTGAGTAGCTATACTAAGTCAAGAGTAAACCTAAAGTAAAGAATCAAGTACTCTCAACAGTTTTTTGTTAGTTACTACAACTCTTGTGTAAGTAAACTATACTAAGTAAGCAATGAGACGTATCATCTCCCCTTGGCCTGTTATATTGAAAATGTAAGTTTTACAATTTGCAGTATGACGTTATCCATTGCTAAATTATGGCTCATCATAGACTAGCTAACCACAAAGCTAGCTAATGCCACTATCAGTGGAAGACCGCTAACGTTAACATTAATGAGCTTGGAAACCACAACGAACTTATTCTGCCTAAATAAAGTAATGATTACTGTATTTATAACTAGCATATCTCTAGTTACAGTCCCTGCATTGTAAAATGTAAGTTAGACTTGCGAGGAGTGAACATTTAGACATAGAGAAAAAGTATCAAACGTAGCTTGTGCATAAAAGTTAGCTTTTCTTTTACATGTGTGTGAAATCCAATGACGCCAAGTGTCGTTCAGCCGCAGCATTAACGAGTCACATAATGCATTTAGATCGCTAAATAGTAGGTTTTAGAAGGCAGGCTGCAACTGATGATTGAAAATGGTTTGATGTAGCTTGGTGGAAAGAATTTAAAAAGTGCAGGTAAAGGGATAAGCAAGCTGACATTGTAATTATAAGGTAACTGTTATTTATCAGAACTTAACAGAATTTGTCTCCAGTCCTATTCAAAGTTATATTTATGAAGCTTACCAAGTCTTTTAAAACTGGTAACTTTGATTTGGTTGTTGTTGTTTTTGTTTTTGTTCAAAGGACTTTACGTTTCATATCTTAAGTTTGTATTTTTATACATTTTATTTATCAGAACTTTAATATATTTTGATGTTCCTCTGTTCTGTTGTGACAATAAAAGAAACAAGTTTCTTTTTAAAATGCATTATCATATTATGTTAGTTAAAACTCATAAATAACTACAAATAACTAATGTTAGGGAAATCTGTTAATGTTTTGTTGCGCGTTTCCTAAATTTAAAAAAAATAAATAAAAAATATCGGCCGATTAGGGCTGCAACGATTAATCGCACGATGTCGTGAGGCGCGTTTAGTCAATGAAGCCGGTACTTTGATTAGTAGTAAAGCTCCATCACGTGCGTTCAGCTGGAGCGGCAAGTAATACACAGAGCCGTAAAGAACTGACAAGCTACGCCAAATCGCGCGCAAAATCGAATTCGAATCGAATTGTCATGCAAGTGTTCATGATTGAATCACTGAGTCATTCGAACGATTCTTTCAAAACAGCTGAATCCTTCAGGAGCGAATCAAATGACTGTTTTTATGAATGGCTTTTAGTGTATCAATGATTTGCCCAAGCCAACACGGATTCATATTCGAACACAGAAACGAAACAAAAACAGCACTCGTTTCATATTGCTGAACTGTCAGGAGCATTGTTGCTTGCATATCGTGAAATTTCCAAGTTAGCAGCTTGTATATTAAAACATATTCATTTAAAATGTTAAAACATACAGTATATACAATGATTGATAAGAATGAAGTGCAAAGCCGCTAATGTTTAATGAATGGAATTGCATTCGTGATCGCAAAGATGCTTCCAGAAACGAATTATTACACCCAAAAGTGGGCAAATGAATAAAACTGCAAGAATACTTTCTTGTAAGATATTATGATGTTGAGTAAGTGATTCTTGAGCTGCTATTTTTTTTAAATAACATCAGACGGTCTGAATCAGACCCTCTCTTCTGATAAACTGCAGCATGAACAACGACGTGCAAGTGCAACGTCTCATTTCAAACTGAACTGAAGCGTCGGGAAACACTGAATACCACACAAAGCGTATACACAGCATGTGCTACACAAAGCACAGCAGAAAGACATTTCGGCAATCAACTTGTAATGTTTCTGCTGGCGTGCATGTTCAAATGAACGTTTTAAACAGTGTTCCTGCCGTGCATACAACATATCTTACGGTGCTACCGTATGGACGATACTACCGTTTAAAAAATGCAGTGGCACCGCGGGTATTTTTAAGCTTTAGTATCGCGATACCACCGTAGTACCGGTATATCGTGCAACCCTACCTAGTATAATACTGCAAATTCCCTTTGCAGTAAATAACTGTAATAACCATTGCATTATGGGAATTTTCTGTGACGTCAGACCCCAAATTCAGAGACTTGCTGTATTTTTTAAAATTGCTTGTAAATATGTATTTACAATAAGACGAAATATGATATCAACCACCACTGCCTCTTTTCGTTTTCATTTAAACATATTATTAGCTGCAAAAATGTAGTTCAGGGAATGTACATAACATTACAGTGAAACGAAATATATCAAACAGCATTGCCTCTTTTTGCTTTCTTCAAAATATAAACCGCAACCCTCTTTTCGTACTCATTTTAAAAAAATAAAACATATTAATATGTGATTTAGGCAATATGTGCACTGCTTATAATACAGCTTTAGTCTATGTATAATAAAACGAAACATGACAAGCACACCTCAGCCTTTTTGTTATACGTCACTTTTAATGAACAATATTAGCCATTATAAAAGTGTAAGTATAAAGTATAAGATACTTACGTATTAGGAAATAAAGACAAAAGCAAACAATTAAGTCAAATGCCTGCTACAAAGTCAGTGTTGAATTACGATTGATAAATAATTTATAAAGCATAACGTTGTCCTCAGTAAAAACGATATAACCTGGAATAAATAATAGATTCACGAGACCAAAAATTAGCTGTTAGATTTACCCAAAACGAATTACTTCATTGGTGCCCCAAATGTGAACTTCCGAAATGTCGTTTAAATGCAGCTTCAAAGGACTCTAAACGATCCCAGCTGAGGAAGAAGGGTCTTATCTAACGAAACGATCTGCCATTGTTTTCAAAAAATAAACATTTGTATACTTTTTAAGCACAAAAGCTCGTGTAGCACAGGCTCTGGGATGTGTGTCCACGGGTCGTTCTTGAACGATTCGTTCATTTTGAATGTGACTCGGGAAAAACGAGTCGTCTCAGGGAGTGATTCGTTCAGTCACGCATGCGCAACATCCTATTAGGTTCTGTACTGGAATTAGTTCACCTGTTTTGAGTCTTCGGGTTTTTCAAGTAGTTCGTTCATCTTATGGGGCTGGCACGTGATGCTGATTTTACTAAAATGACTCGAAAAAAGATTCGTTCATTTTGCTGAACGAGACTCAAAGGTCCGAGTCGGTAAAATGATCCAAACTTCCCATTACTACGAATCACGTTTAAGTTCATCGTCTGTGTGCTCCGGCTCAAAAAGGTAGAATATGTTAAAAAAAACTCCATCTTATTTTCTCCTACAACTTCAGAATCGTCCGACATCGTTGTACCTTTTTGTTTGTAAACAGTGTTTGACTTACTTGCACTTTCTTAGTCTTTGCGCGTTCACTTTGTAAACACTGAGTCTGCAGATCCGCCTACGTTCCATGTGACCTTTCGACGTGATTCAATAGTACGTAATGTCATGGATGTGCATCCCAGAGCCTGTGCGACACAAGCTTTTTTGCTTAAAAAGTAAACAAATATTTATTTTCTGAAAAAAAAAAAAAAAGACCAATCGTTTCGCTAGATAAGAACCTTCTTCCTCGGCTGGGATCATTTAGAGCCCTTTGAAGCTGCATTTAAACTACATTTCAGAAGTTCAAGATCGGGGCACCAGTGAAGTCCATTATATGCAGAAAAATCCTGAAATGCTTTCCTAAAAACCATAATTTCTTTGCGACTGAAGACAGAAAGACATGAACATCTTGGATGACAACGGGGCGAGTAAATTATTTGTGAACTGTTGTTCTGGAAGTGGACTTCTCCTTTAAGAAAAACCCAACAGTGCTTATGAAAATACTTGCCAGGATGGTCATTTTAACGTCATTTTATGTGTAGGCTATTTTTGCCTATTTTTGTTTCGCCTTGCATTTCAGCCCGCGGGCCGGGCCGGGCATCTGGATTGTTTTAAGCTTTTCATAAGGCCATTTTAAGAATAAATTTGAATTAATTAAGTATGCATTCAAATAATGAGACAGAACTTGATAACAATAAAACATGGTGAGAAAAAATAAAACATTTCAACATTTCATGACCTAAACATGTCATTTTTGTTAAACCTTTATTAAATTGATGTGAAATTGTAAAAGTTTCATGATTTTAATTAATTAGACATGCTCTTTGATTAATAAAATTTAATTCACCATTAAAAAGGAGTTGAGAAAAATTTAAACGGGAAAAAACGGAATCCAGAAAAATTGAAACAGAAAAAACGGAATTTGTAAAAAAAATTTAAACGGATTTCATAGGGCCCTAATATTTTAATTTATGTCACTCCATGTTCAACCTGTCATATTCTACTGTAACAGTTTTAAACTAGCTGTGAGGAAACTAATGAATAAGTTAATGAGGTCTCACCCAGTGGGAACACTAATCACCTTAACGGTGACTTCAAACAAAACAACTACTTACCAACAGCACTAAATAGCGCTAAAACCTCTATTAATTCTAACAACTTTTGTGCATGTCTCTGTAAACCCCCAATGTATTGCCCTAGCGTGCATAATTAAATTAATCAAGAGCAAGGGCTTGTGGGTATTCCACCATCGCAGGATGCAACACTGTTAGTAGTTACAATCTGTTAGTAGTAACAATGGAAAATGAGCAGCAGGGTTATTATTAGCAATAACAACAAATTAAACTATTTACAATATTTTGTTAACTGAAATTACGCTGGAATAAATAAATAAATAAACAAATATTAGATTCAAAAGTTTACATTTTAGATAAAAAGTAAAATAAATAAATAAATAAATTCTGGAAGACTCATTTTAAGCATTATTTTCAATATTTGCAATATGCAAATAAGTTTGATTTTTATGTTTAAACAAATAATTTTATTAATCAAGGACACACTGATCAAAAGTGCCAGAAAAAGCATTTATAGTGTTACAAACGATTTTCTATTTCAGATTAATTCTGAACTTTCTGTTCATCAAAGAATCCTGAAAATGCCCTGCACCCAGGGCTATTATTTACATTAACAACAAATAAAACTATTAAAAAATGTTTTGTTCATTTAAATGAGGCTGAAATATAAATAAATAAATATCAGATTAAGAGTATACATTTTAGATGAAAAGATAAATAAATAAATAAATAATTAAAGAAGATTCGTTTTATAAACGCTGCTTCTTATTTTCATTTACTGTATGCAAATAAGTTTGTTTTTTGTTTTAAACAAATACTTTTATTCATCAAGGACACACTGATCAAAAGTGCCAGAAAAGGCATTTATAGTGTTACAAATGATTTTCTATTTCAAACAAATGCTGAACTTTCCGTTCATTAAAGTATTCTCAAAATTACCTGCACCCAGGGTTATTATTAACATTAACAACAAATAAAACTATTAAAAATGGTTTGTTAATTGAAATGAGGCTAAATAAATAAATAAACAAATAAATAAATATCAGATTAAAAAGTATACATTTTAGATAAAAGTAAAATAAATAAATAAGTAAATAAGTAAATAAATAAATAAATACAATTTTAAAATGTCTTCTTGGCAACTAGCTAAGTTTAAGTTAAAGCACTAAAATTACTAACTGGAAATAAAACTAAAACTTAAATGAAAATAAATGAAACTAATATTTTGTTTATTAATATTTATTATTTATCATAGTAATATTTTAAAAAAGAACAATAACAAAAATGACAAAATCACATTTAATTACTTAAAATTTTAAATTAAAAATACATTTAAATAAATAGTAAAAATATAAAAATAAACGCTGATTAACATTTTTAATGTAAATATAGTAGCATATAAATACTATTAAAATAACACTGCCTGTACCTGCAATAAAATTTTTAATACAGTATTTTGTTTTTTTTTTAAAAAACAAAACAAAAAAAAAACAGGCAAAACTACAGAAAATAAAGCTAGTCCCTTAAACTTTTAAATGATTTACAACATCATGTTTTTACAATAAAATATACAGTTCAGGTCAGTAAATCAAATCAATCAACAAATCTTTGAAGAGTGAAACACTGTAACACTTCCAAACATCAATCCATCAATCTACTGGCTCAACCAATCACATGAGTTTAGGGGCGGGACTATTAGTTTAATAAGCAGTTCTGATTGGCGCAGAAACGACAAACATCTAAATTTGAACTTGACACAATGATTGACCAATAAATCCCTCAAACTATTAATATATTACAGTATGATTTGAAATGCAATAATCACAACAGTCCTACACCTTTGAGGGGAAAAAACAAAAACAAAAACAAACAAAAACAAAAATGCTGATGTGCAAAAAGGCCTAATTTTATTTAATTTGATGATGCAGAGTTAAAAAATATGAATGAAAGCACTAAAATTTCTAACTGGAAATAAATAAAAACTAAAACTTAAATGAAAATAAATTAAACCATAATATTTATTTATTAATATTTATTTAATATTTATTACAGTAATATATATGAAAAATATATGAAAAAGCACGTAAAATTACTTAAAAATTGTCATTAAAAATAAATTAAAATAAAAAGTATGAATATAAAAATAAAAACTAATTAATACTTTTAATAAAAAAAATACAATAGCGTTTAATACTACTAAAATAACACTAAATAAAATTATTAATACAGTATTTTAAAAGTTTTTTTTTTTTTTTTTTTTTTAAAAAAAGAAAAAACTAAAAGGCTAAACTACAGTAAATAAATCTGGCAACTTCTAAAATGATTTTCAACAACGTTTTTAAAAATAAAACAATTCAGTTGAGTAAATGTCAACAAACTCCTGAAGAGTGAAACACTGTAACACTTACAAACCTCAGTCTAAGGCTGTCAACGATTAATCGCGATTAATCGCATACAAAATAAAAGTTTGAGTTCGCCTAATAAACGTGTGTGTACTGTGTGCAATTATTATGTATATATAAATACAAACACATTCAGGTACATATATAAGAAATATTTACAAGTATAGGTATTTATTATAATTTTTATATAATTTATATTATATATAAATACAAATATTTTTTACATAGATAACATATTTCTCTTAAATATATACATTAATTTGTGTGTATTTATATATACATAATAATTACACACAGTACACACACATATATTAGGCAAACTCAAACTTTTATTTTGTATGCGATTAATCGCATACAAGACAGCCCCACCTCAATCCATCAATCTACTGGCTTAACCAATCACGTGAGTTTGGGGGCAGGGCTACTGGTTTGAAAAGCAGTTCTGATTGGTGCAGAAATGACACACTTCATCTTTAAATTTGAAAATGATAGCAACTTGAATGACCTTTGAATGACCTTTTAATCACTCTAAAATTATCAATAAACTATGATTTGAACTGCACTAATCATAACACAGTCCTACATCTTGATGAGAAAATGAAATTTTATTTAATTAGATGACGCCGAGTTCAAAAATATGAATTAAAACTATAACACTTAGCTTTTTTTTAAATGATTATTTATTTAGTTACTTTTTTTTAAACAATAAATAATATTCTGTGTCTGTTTGGATGCAGTAAACACTGACGGATGCAAACACCTGGCTCATGTTTGCGTTTTCTTCTGTCAGGATTAGTCATAAATTAATATCAAACGTGAAAAAGTGCTGAGAAAGACTTGCAATTTGGCTCAGATTCAGGAATCGTGTGCTTGTGGCGTTTTCTGCTGATTAAGAGAAAAACCAAGACTTCTCCACCTCACTAATGGTCATCAAAAACAAAAAGCCATGAAATGCATCATATTTAATGAGAAAGTATGACATGCTCGAGTAAAACGTCACACTGGTTTTTTTTTTTTAAATCGGTACCTAAAATGAGTACTAAACGTATTGGGTTTGATTCAGGAAATACGGTGCGGGCGGCAGTGTGATTTGACATGCTATAAACTACGTCTAGTGCACTAATTAGGCTGCATTGTGTCAGTACGATCCGTTCTCTTCTCCTCCCAGAGCAAAACACATTGATCTCTCTCCGTCTCAGTGTCCTACTGTCATATTTACATACTGTAATAATAATCCATATCGGCTGTCTCTCTCTTCCTCCCCGTCAGGTTGTTTTTAGCATCACGGGCTCGTGCCGGATGTGCTCGGGAAGAAAGCAGAGCTGCTAAACATTAGCGAGGAGATGCTCTCCGTCTCTCTCTTGTGCGTCAGCGGCCATTTTGAGAGAGTCGGTTTGCAGTCGTATGAAAACAGAAGAAACTCGGCGAACGAGCAGAGCCTGAATCATTTATGAGCCGCTTCTCCTCATTTCAGCAGCTCAGACGAGCCTCTGCTGGGTTTCCATCATTCATATTTTCTGACAGCAGGTGTTGGGAGCATCAGTCCTGTAATGGACTCCAAACATCATCACACTCACACAACACATAAAGCCAATTCCCTCTGCTTTATGATACGAAGAGAATAAAACACGAGCCACTTCTTTCACGCAGGAAACGGGACTGAGGTTTCCAGTTTGCGAATCTCTAATCTGTTTTGTTTCTATAAGCTGCAGGATGATTCATTTTAAGCATTATTTATGCAAACAAGTTTGATTTTTGTTCTTAAACAAATACTTTTAGTCATCAAGGACGCATTAAATTGATCAAAAGTGTCAGTTTATAATGTTACATTTACGATGTTACAAATAAACACTGTTCTTTTGAACTTTCCGTTCATCAAAGAATGCTGAAAATAAAATGTATCACTGTTTCCACAAAAAACAGTGATCAACAGCAGTTTAAGTAAATAGTTTTCTAATCAGATACGCACATGAATCAGTGAATCTTCCATTCAAGCGAACTGATTCACTAAAATGAATCAGATTTCAAATGTACTTAAAAGAAAGGGAGCACATCTGAATATTTTATAGATGTATGTGCAATAAAATATACAAAAAAGTTGTATTAAAGTTGTACATTATAGTTGAGCATTTTAGTTTTTATCAATATATCTTTATTTTATTTCTTTATGTTTTCTTTTTTAATTTTATTTATAGTAATTTTGTTTTTTTTATTAGTATTTGTTATTTTATTAGTATAATATAGCATTATAGTTTAATATTTTCAATATATTTTATTTTTTAAATATTTTTTTATTTTTTGTTTTTTTAAATATTTTTTTAATCATTCTTTATTTTTTTAATAGTTTAATAGTTCTATTTTTAGTTTTTGTAGAAATCTTGTGCATTATTATCATTTGTATTAGCATTAGTTAAATAGAACTATAGTGTAATATTTTTTTAAATTTGTGCATTATTTTATTAGTATAGTATAGCATTATAGTTTAATATTTTTAATATTTAAAAAATATATTTTTTATTGTTTTTTATTTTTTAAATATTTTTTATATTTTTTTTAACTTTTCTGGTTTCTTTTTAATTTTAGTTTGTTTTTGTAGTAATCTTGTTGTGCATCATTATCATTTGTATTAGCATAGTC
The DNA here is from genome assembly GCA_036247105.1 of Cirrhinus mrigala. NCBI lineage: Eukaryota > Metazoa > Chordata > Actinopteri > Cypriniformes > Cyprinidae > Cirrhinus > Cirrhinus mrigala. The sequence continues at coordinate 34,465,078 of CM070021.1, forward strand.
AATTTATTAGTATAGTATAGAATTATAGTTTTGTCAATATTTTTATTTTATTTTTCTGTTTTTTTATTTCAATTTTAGATCATTTTAGTATTAATCTTGTGCGTCGTTGTACTTTTTACGTATACCTTTACTAGTATTTGTCATTTTATTTTATAGTTTTTGCCAATATTTTGAATCAGATTTCAGTTTTCTATTTTCCGGTTTTTCTAGTTAAAATTTTAGTAATTATGCTGTGTTTTTAGTAAATTTTATTAGTATTTGTCATTTTTTAGTATAGTACAACATTATAGTTTTGTTAGTATTTCAAATTAGATTTTATTTTTCTATTTTTGATTTTAGTTAAGGTTTTAGTAAATTTATTGTGCAGGGTTTTTTTTTGTAATTTTAATTACATGTTTACATAGTTCTATTTAAGTTTTAGTTTTTGATTTAGTTTGTTTGTTAATTTTGTGTTATTTATTTATTATTTTTTATGTTTTATTATGTAAAATGTAATTTATTAGTTTATTTTAAGTTTAAAATAAATCATTTAAATTAGGTTTTATTTTTTATTTTCATTTTTATTTTAGTTTTTTTTTTTTTTTTTTAGAAATCTTGTTGTGCATCATCATTTGTATTAGCATTGCCAATTTATTAGTATAGTATAGCATAGCATTATAGTTTCATATTTTTAATATATTTTTATTTTTACATTTTTTTATTTTTTAAATATTTTTAATTATTTTTTTTTCTGGTTTCATTTTAATTTTAGTTTGTTTTTGTAGTAATCTTGTTGTGCATTGTCAATTTATTAGTATAGTTATAGCATTATAGTTTTGTCAATATTTTTTATTTTAATTTTAGTTCATTTTATTAATCTTGTATTAATCTTGTGCATCATTGTAATTTTTTCTAGTATTTGTCATTTTATTAATATAGCATAAAATTATAGTTTTTGCCAATATTTTGAATTACATTTTAATTTTTCTATTTTCTGGTTTTATTCTTATTATAGTTAAAGTTTTAGTAATTTTTTGTGTGTTTTTGTAAATTTTATTAGCGTCTGTCATTTTTCAGTATAGTACAACATTATAGTTTTGTCAATATTTTTAATACAAATTCTTCTGTTTCATTTTAATTTTAGTTAGTTTTCGTAGTAATCTTGTGCAGCATAATTTAGTCATTTTATTAGTATAATATAGCATTATAGTTTTTGCATACTATTTTGAATTAATTTTTCTATTTTCTGGTTTTATTCTAATTCTATTTAAAATTTTAGTAATTTTGTTGTGTTTTTAGTAAATTTTATCAGTATTTGTATTTTTTTAGTACAGTACAAGATTATAGTCTTGTCAGTATCTCGAATTAGATTTTATTTTTCTACTTTAAATTTTTTGTTAAGGTTTAAGTATATTTACTGTGCAATTTTTTTGGTAAATTTAATTATATGTTTCCATAGATCTATTTAAGTTTTAATTTTTGGTTTAGTTTGTTTGTTAATTTTGTATTATTTATTTATTATTTTTTATTTTGTGAAATGTAAAATTATAAGTTAGTTTATTTTAAGCTTAAATTAAATCATTTAAATTAGGTTTCTTTTTTTATATTCATTTTAATTTCAGTTTGTTTTTGTAGAAATGTTGTGCAATGTTATCATTTGTATTAGCATTGTCATTTATTAGTATAGTATAGCATTACAGTTTTGTCAATATTTTATTTTATTTTTCAGTTTTTTATTTCAATTTCAGCTCATTTTAGTATTAATCTTGTGCGTCATTTTAGTATAGTACAACATTATAGTTTGTCGGTATATTTAATATATATATATATATATATATATATATATTCATTTTAGTTCATTTTAGTAGTAATCTTGTGCAGCGTTGTCATTTTTACTCGTATTTCTCATTTTATTAGTATAGCATTATAGTTTTTGCATAAAAGTTTTAATTAGATTCCATTTTTCTATTTTCTGGTTTTATCCTAATGCTAGTTAAAATTTTTGTAATTTTGTTGTGTTTTTAGTACAACATTATAGTTTTGTCAGTATTTCGAATTAGATTTTCTTTCTCTATTTTCGATTTGGGTTTTAGTAATTTATTTTCAGTAAAGTAATTTATTGTGTGGTTTTTTTGTAATTTTAATTATATGTTTACATAGTTCTATTTAAGTTTTAATTTTTGTTTTAGTTTGTTTATTTTGTATTATTTATTTTTTAAATTTTTTTTTATGAAATATTAGAAGTTTGTTCATTTTAAGTTTCAATTAAATAATTTTTTAATATTAAATAATCTTTTTATTTATTTATTTATTTATTTATTTTTGTCTATATTTTTAGTAAACCTAAACTACACAAAAATGAAAATGAGACGTTTTTATTATTTATTTTATTTCTGTCAATGCTTATTTTTTAATGGTTTTAGCTATTAGTTTTACTTTTAGTTAACGATAATAACCCTACTTGCTACTGGAAAAGATTTTCACAAACAGGTGAGCAATAAACTCGCTACTGAACAGTCAGTAAAACCATAACACATTCTGGCCTTTCTGTACAAAACAACATCCAAATATCATCAGTGACACTGTGATCCTTCATCTGCCATCCCAGCGTAACACCAGCACCATCCCATGCCAACAAAATCACAAATTAATCACATTCAACTTCATACACACAGGCAACACGCGTCAACACGGATGCTTAAATTTTACATCTGAGCGAAAAACTGATGCAACGCAGCCGTAATCGTGTTTTCGGCCAAACAAACCCTGAAAATAGGAAAAAAAGTAGATTTTACAACACAAACTAACCTGCTTGTCAGCAAGTATTGCGTTCGCCGTAAACAGAGTCTTGACCTTTGGATCTTAAACAGCGGGCGGTGAAATCAAGACGCTGTTATACCCGTGTGCTACCAATGACCTTCAACAGGACGTCCCGTGAAACAGCAGCACACCGAAGCAGTGTTGAGTTTACATGACGATCAAGGGCATCTCTTAAAAAAACACTCAGGATGCTGCAAATAATTTTCATACCTCTCATTTCTAAAATCATAGCGTGTTCAATATTGCGTGAAAGTGTCCCAAAGTGGGAAACTACTGTACTGTATGTTGAATATCCTCCTCTGAAGTGATGATTTAAAGAGTTCAGAGAGCTGTAAAACCAACGGCCCTTAAAACCAGAACAATCACGCAGATAAAGAAGAACGGTTTTTATATTCAAGCGGTTAATATACTCATTAATACTCCTCTAAATGGCTCACATCACACCTCTCATTGCTTTTTACTCTTTTCCTTCCAGTCCACTTGCAAAATTATTGAAGATTTTTGCAGCAAAAACACTCATAATTTACTTTAACAGTCCATTTTCCAGCCTCTTTCAAAACTTTGGAATAAAATAAGCCGTTCTTTCCCTCTGAGGATTGAAGGTAAATGCCGTCTGTTATTAATTTTAGCATCTCTGATTCATGCTGGGACTGATTCAACACTCAGATGGAGGATATTATGAAGGTATGAGATGAGTTTGTTAATCTCACACTGACCAAAACTTCATAAACAGCTCATAATAACAGTAAAACGCAATGAAAAGTGTGATGTGAGCTGTTTTAAGGAGTGTTGAGAAAATTACCCAGTTTATAGTATATTAAGGGTTCTTAAACGACAGCATTCATTTATTTATATTTTTATTTAATCATATAAACTTTGTTATTATTAAATAATGTTTTTATTTTATTAGATTTATTTCATATTTGTATTATTTATTTATTATCATAATTTATTTCATTTATTATAATAATAATAATAATAATAATAATAAAAACTTACCTGCCCAAAAACGTATATACATCTTATAATAACAGTAAAATACAATGAAATGTGTGATGTAAGCCACTTTAAAAGCCATTAATGAGTACATTAACCATTAACCATTTTAAGGGATCTTAAAAACATTTATTTATTTATATTTATTTTTTATTATTTATTTTATCATAAATATTTATTCATTTATAATAATAATAACTATAGTATTTAAGGGATCTTAAAAAGTTATTTATTAATTACTATAAATATTTATTTTGTTATATTTCTTATATTTCATTAAATTATTATAAACATTATATATTTATTTTATTACATTTATACTTTTTTTTAAATATTATTTTACCATAACAACATATTCATTAATAATAATAATAATAATAATAATAATAATAATAATAGTAACTATAGTATTTAAGGGATCTTAAAAAGTTTTTTATTTATTCATTTATTAATCATTTTTATTTCTCTTTCTCTTTCTTTCTTTAAGTTATAATTAACATTATATATTTATTTTATTACATTTATAATATTTTTAATATTCATTTTACCATAACTATTTGTTCATTTATTATAATAATAATAATAATAATAATAATAATAATAATAATAAGTCATGCCATTCTTTTAAGAACACTTTACCTGGAAAAAAAAAAAAAAAAAAAAAAAAAACTAAATAATAAAATTAAATATTTATGGGGTATTGATGAGTATATTGACTATTTTACTGTATTCTATTCAAGGGTTCTTAAAAGACAACATTTATTGTTATTATTATAAATTAAGTGTTATTTTATATAAATACTGTACATTTTTATTTATTTATTTTTTGCAATGGTAGCCATTTATTTATCCATTTACCAAACAAACAAACAAACAAATAAATAAATGCCTTTTTTAAGAACCATTTAGGAGAAAATAAATTACTATAAAATTTAATTTTTGCAATTTACTCCAACAGCAAGTAGCAAATCATGCTTCATGGCTGTGTCATGTCTCAGCACTAAAAACAGTCAGTTTATTTTTCAGCCTCCCAAACATCTAGAATAAAACAAGCCGTTTTGGCGCTTCTTCACCTCTGAGGACTGAAGGTAAATGCGGTCTGGTATCAATTTAGCCTCTCTGATTCAAACCGGGACTCATTCAGCACTCCAACAGAGGGATATATGAAGGTCTGGGAGGAGTTTGTTTGTCTCACACTGACCAAAACTTTATAAACAGCTTCTTACCTCACAAACACGACAGAATCACAACTCCACTATTTATATAAACCTGTGAATCTGCACTAAGACGCCACACAAACAGCTCTCTCTGACGCGATCCGACACCTCCTTTAAGATCAGTGCACACTTTCTTTCAAATTGTCAAACTTCCCAAACGACGTAATGAACAGCAGAGGACGTCTGAGTTCTGAAAGTTGTGAGTTTTCACGGTACATTAAGCCGCCGCGTCCCGTTCGATTCCTCATCACATGACGGCTGTGATGCATCGTGGATGAATGACATTGTGACCGTCTCTCGTATTCTGGCATTCAGACAGAGCTCTGGTCCAGGAGGACATGCTGTTTCCCGCTGACACACTCATTATTGTCTGAACCAGTGAGCTGGGAAGCATAATTACACACACACACACACACACACACACACACACACACAAACAGAGCAAGTCATTAAATTGCTTCAATTCAACTTCACTTCTGAATACTACAGGTTCACTGGAGTAGGTGGGCAGTGAGCTTTAAACGGCTGGATTTTAAAGACGTTTCAGGAAAAATAACCAATTTTGAGTGAATAACTGCAGCTTCACAATTACCAGTGTCAAAAGATCACTTCAAGAAAAGCTCAGGCTTACTGAATATTTCAGAATTAGAAGATAAAGACAAGTTCATATATTTTACGTAAATGCTGTTCTTTCCGACTTTCTATTCATCTGTGAATCCTGAAAAACAAAATGTATGACCGTTTCCACAAAAAGTTGTGCAGCACAACTGTTTTCAACATTGATAATAATCAGAAATGTTTCTTGAGCAGCAAATCAGCATATTAGAATGATTTCTGAAGGATCATGTGACACTGAAGACTGGAGTAATGATGCTGAAAATTCAGCTGCACATCACAGAAATAAATTTGTATTAGTTATTTAATAACTATTTATTCATTTATAATAATAATAATAATAATAATAATAATAATAATAATCCATGCCATTCTTTTAAGAACACATTAGCAGAAAAGAAAAAAAAACTTTAAATACTTTCATTTAAAAATGTTTAATTAGTTTTAAGGGGTACTGATGAGTATATTAACCAGTTTATAGTATTTTAAGAAATCTTAAAAACATTTATTTATTTATACATTCATTTATTTATCATAAATTGAATGTGTGTGTGTGTGCTATATATATATATATATATATATATATATATATATATATATATATATATATATTTATTCATTCATTTATTATTATTTATCATTTATTTATCATTAATAATAATAATAATATAATAATAAATCCAATAATAATAATCCATGCCATTCACATATATATATATATATATATATATATATATATATATATATTTTTTTTTTTTTTTTTTTTTTTTTTTGTCCAGTCATTTATTATTTATTTATTCTATCATTTATTTATTCATTTATAATAATAATAATAATAATAATAATAATAATAATAATAATAATAATAATAATAATAATAAATAAGCCATTCTTTTAAGATTAATAGAAAAACAAATATAATATTTTTTTTTTTTATTATAACTGTTTAATTAGTTTTAGAATTATTGATGATACATTAAATAGTTTCTAGTATTTCATTCAAGTATTTCTAAAGACAACTTTTTAAATTATTTTTATTATAACAAAGAATCTGTTATTATAAATAAATATCAGATATTTATTTTGTTTTATTAATATTTTATATTACAACAATTTATTTATTTAACCATTTATGTATTAAAATTATTACAAAATATGTAAAATGATAATTAGCAGCTTCAAAAGATCACTTCATGAAAATCTCAGGCTTACTGAATATTTCAAAATTAGAAGTTTATATTTTAAATAAATTCTGTTCTTTTTGATTTTCTATTCATTAGTGAATCCTGAAAACTAAAATGTATCAGTTTCCACAAAGATATTGGGCAGAACAACACTGATAATAATCAGAAATGTTTGTTGAGCAGCAAATCAGCATATTAGAATGATTTCTGAAGAATCCTGTGACACTCAAGACTGGAGTAATGATGCTGAAAATTCAGCTTTGATCACAGGAATAAATCACACTTTAACAGAGATTCACATAGAAAACATAGTTTTGAATTGTAAAAATATTTAACAATTTTGTATATATTTTTGATCAAATAAACGCAGCCTCTGTGAGCAAAAACATTACAAATCTTACTGACCCCATTCTTTTGAATGCACTGCATTCTGGAAAGTTGTTCAGACACAGATGGAAATGGCTTTCTGATGACTGACGGATTGTCGATGTCCTCATCCTCAATGAAAAAACACAAAAGCACATCTGCTGAAGGTCTGGAGAAGTTCAGCTCTGCTGGTTTAGTTCATTATGGACTGTTCTTCCTTTGCGTTCATTCACTGGACACGATGAGGCTGGGAAAGATGGCGAATCACGCAAATCACAAGCTTGTCTTAAAGAAACAGTGCACTTAAAATGACACAGAAGAGCTGGAATATAGTGCACGAGCTGTATGCACTACACCCATGATGCTTTTTTTTGTCTTTTTGGATGTTTGACAGTATAAATCTCCAACCACTTTCATTGTATGAAAAGAACAGTGCTAAAACACAGATGAAATAGCCCTGCTGTCACTTCCACAAAACCAATTACCTGCAAAACACATCTTCACGCGTCACACACACCCTCGCCGGTTTCACGCCATCTGTGTTCTCCTGGTAATTCACAGAGTCTTGCTGAATCTCTTATTCTGCTTATGAAAGCAAAGCAGCATCATGAGCACGAGATCGAGCCGGTCGTGTTCATCTGCTGCTGGGAAAACATGATTTAAAATGGCTGAAAGATGGTTAGAGATTGTCCTGTCCGTGCAACAAGCGTCTCGTGTCTTTCACAGTGACCGCTGACAGTCACACTAATTAACAGCCGTCCTCTCCTGCTTACAGACGTTAAGACACCGGCAGATTCACCAACAAAAACACCACAATTACGACTACGCTGAAATTATAAATAAATAATAATAATAATAATAATAAAAATACTTAATAAATAATTTAAAATAAATTTAATTTATTGTTCTCCTCATTTGTAAGTCACCTTAGATAAGAGTGTCTGCTAAATGATTAAATGTAAATATAATTTAAAAAAGTTAAAAAAAAAAACTATAATAACATTTTAGGAATTTACTGTAATAAAAAAAGAAATGTATATTAAAATAAAATAAAAACAATAATAAATATGATATTTATATAAAACATGCTAACAAACATATTGAAAAAAAAGTAAAAAACTATAATATAGTTAAAAAAACAAATTACTGAAAATTACTGTAAATAAATAGAAAATAAAACAAATATTTATTATTTATTACAATAAGATAACAATAATAAACAACTAAGTCGATTTTAATTATTTTAAGATTTAAGAAAATGATACAAATGCAATTTACTGTAATAAATGAAATAATGCAAATAAAATATATAAAATATATCAAAACTATTTACTTATTATAAAAAATACAAATCCATACAGTTCTTTAAAAACCAAACAAATAATCAAGTCCATTTCATTCAAACATTACTCTCAAATAATACAATTTACTGTAATAAATAAATGCAAATAAACAAATAGAATAGAGATATTTAGGATATATGATCTATAATATTCATAGGATATAAGATATTAAATATATTATTTTAAAAAAGTCCATACCATTATTTTAACCCTTTAAAGGTGAAATATCATGACATATTAGCAATTTACTGTTATATATATATATATATATATATTATATATATATATATATATATATTATATATATATATAATTAATAATATATATATAAATAATTGTATACATTATAAATAAACAAATAATCATATATTATATAATACATATATTGTATAATATATATAATTTATTATTATTATTATTATTATTATTATTATTATTATTATTATTATTAAATAAATAAATAAATAAATAGCTATTATAAATTACAGAAGTCCATACCATTAGTTTAAGAACCCTTTAAAGGGGGGAAATTTTATAATATAATGAAATATTAGCAATTTACTGTTATAAATAAATAATAAAAATACATTACTATCATACAATAGAATTTACTGTAATAAATAAATGCAAATAAGCAACTAAAGTAGAGATATATGGGATATAAGATCTATAATATTCATAGGATAAAAAAAATTAAATATTTTATTAAATAAATACATAGTTATTACAAATAATATACAAGTCCATACAAATCAAGTCATTTCATTCAAAAATTACTATAATATAATGCAATTTACTGTAATAAATACAAATAAGTAAATAAAATAGAGACATATAGGATATAAGATATATAATATTAATAATAACAATTTATTTATTTAATAAAACATTTAATAAGTCCCTACAATTCTTTTCAGAACTCTTTAAGGGGGAAAGAAAAAATAAACATACTATAATACAATGAAATATTTGCTATTTATTCCAACAACAGATAACAAATCACGCTTCACGTTTGGGATGTAAACTAACATATTAAAAGCATATTTAAGCCCTTCAATACGTACCACTTAAACTTCCTGTTTCAGCAAAACAGGTCTTCACAAAAACGTTTAATTTCTGATAAAAGCCTCGGGTCCTGCTGTGACGTCTGTACGACTAGAGACTTTTATATTTAATCTCTTCTGTGCGAGTTACTGAGACCAAACCCTGATTTATCACCATTATGACCTCTAGTGAAAGACCAACTGTCCCTGTTAGTCGCTTTCAAATGGATAAAAGACAAAAATTGGCTAAATGGCCGGTAACAAAGGAGCAGCGCTTCCAGTCTGAAGCTGCGGTCAACTCCATATAAAGAGCGTCAGGCTTGGCGAATCTGAATGAATTTATGAATTTCATCTCATCTGCCGAATGCGTTGACCTTCCTGTGCCCCGCTCGCACACTGCTGCCCCGCCGCTGCCCCTCCTAAATTAAAAGCTTCATATCCATCGCCATTCAAGTGTAAATTGAAAGAAGACAATAGAGGGGAAGCAGTGAAGCAAAGCGGATTCTGATTGTTCATCCAGACCGGACGAACAGATCATGAGGCACCAATACAGAACAATAACAACAGAAAATCCTGTGCTGTGATGATAGAAACCCCTCAAACACCCTCAACAAACCATAAAGCACATCTCCAGTTTAAGGGCTGTTCACAGTGACACAAACGTGTGCAGGTCTGCTTAGAATGCCTTTAATGGGATAATTATAAAATAAAAATAACAATTCTGTCATCATCCACTCACCCTCATAAAAATATAATATTATTATTATTATTATTATCATTATTACTAAATACTAAAATTATGATAATAAAATTATAATAATTTAAGAATATAACTTTATTATTATTATTATTATTATTATTATTATTATTATTATTATATTATTATTATTCAAAGTATTTCTACTATTCTATTTTCTAAAGTACTATTTTTAAATAGTAACTTACTATTCCAAAATTATGTTATAATAATTATTTCAGTAATTAGAAATAATAATAATAATAATAATAATAATAATAATAATAATAATAATTATTATTATTATTATTATTCAAAATTAATGTATTATTCTATTTTACTACTCTTAAATTATTATTTTTTCAGTACTGTACCATAATTAGAAGTAAATAGTAGTAGTAGTAGCAATAACAATAATAATAATAATAATAATAATAATAATAATAATAATAATAATAATAATAATAATGCTTTATTATTATTATTAAAAATACACATATTATTCTATTTCACTACTCTTAAATTATTATGATTAACTTTATCATAATTTTTGTATTTTATAATAATTACTATTACAATAATAGTATTGCAACATAATTAGAAGTAAATAATAATAATAATAATAATAATAATAATAATAATAATAATAATAATAATAATAATAATTATTATTATTATTATTATTCAAAATAAATGTATTATTCTATTTTACTACTCTTAAATTATTATTTTATCATAATTTTAGTATTTTATTATAATTACTATTACAATAATAGTACTGTACCATAATTAGAAGTAAATAGTAGTAGTAGTAGTAGTAATAATAATAACAATAATAATACTTTATTATTATTATTATTATTATTATTATTATTATTATTAATAAAAATACATGTATTATTCTATTTCACTACTCTTAAATTATTATGATTAACTTTATCATAAGTTTAGTATTTGATTATAATTACTTATAAATTTATAATTAATTATACATTTGCATATATTAATATTATTGTACTGTAAAATAAAAACTAATATAATAATAATAATAATAATTATTATTATTATTATTATTATTATTATTATCATCATTATTACTATTAATTTTATTATTATCATTATTATTATTATTATTATTATTATCCTTTTTTATTATATTACTACTGTAACATGTATATGACTTTCTTTACTCTGTGGTGCACAAGAAGTTTAGCAGATGATATGATCTGTTGATTTACACACGGTGAAAGTGCATTGGAGTGTTATGAGTGTGTGTGAACGACAGGAAGTGAATGACAGGCCTGCTGTTTGAGAAGAGAAGGACTGGAGACGTGCAGCGCTCCGTAATCCTCCGCAGGAATCATTTCACATCAGTCCCGTCGATCAATAACACAAAGCCCGTCTGGCTCATCGCTGGCATGACGGGTAAACAAGACCCAAACAGCCACTCCGACGGCTCTGTACGCCTTCAGTGTGTCATCAAAGAACGTCGTTCCCAGATGAACACGGGCCGCTGGATTACCGGTAAGCAGCGCTTGTCATCTACAACAATTATTTCTCAAGCAAACTCCACGCGTGCTCTAACCACAACGACTGAGCTCTGGCTGTGTTTGTCCGTCTGTGTCTCTCATCCATTAGAGAGAGAGAGAGAAACCGTAACTACGACCCCGAGTTCCCAGCAGAGCCCAGAAAAATTATAGCATCAGGCGCAGGGCATGCTGGGAAATCCGCAGGGGGTTGTGGGAGGTTGCAAAGATAACAGGCCGTACGGGAACAATGCTCTGCTGGATAACCAGCCATCTGAGCCTCAACATCAATGACTGAAGATTGCTGCCTTTAGACATTAACTAGGTAACCATTACAATTACTAACGCCTATCCATGTGTAACTTCTAGCTATGAATCACCTAGCAAACCCTCGGAACGCCAGAGCAACACCCTAGAAACCACTTAGAACACTTAAAATTTCCATAGCAACCAGAAATGCCCTTCCTTTGTAACTTCTAGCTATTATTCACTTAGCAATTCTTTAGAACACCATAGCAACAAAAAACCCTCAGAACATCATAGCAACAAAAAACCCTCAGAACATCATAGCAACAGAAAACCCTCTGAACACCATAGCAACTCCATTGAAGCCACCTAGCAACCCTGCAGAACACCATAGCAACAACCTAGAATGCACCTAGAAACACCTCAGAATACCATAGCAACAGAAACCTCTTAGATTGTCATGGCAATGCCCTAGAAACCCCTCAGAATGCTTTAGCAACACCCTGGAAACTATCTAGAAACCCATCAGAACACCATAGCAACAGAAACCCTTCAGAATTCCATGGAAACACCCAAGAACCCACCAAGAAACACCTAAGAACACCATAGCAACAGAAACACCTCAGAATGCAATAGTAATGCCCTAGAAACCACCTAGAAACACTTCAGAATACCATAGCAACAGAAACCCCTTGTATCGTTATGGCAATGCCCTAGAAACCCCTTGGAATGCCTTAGCAACACCCTAGAAACCACCTAGTAACCCCTCAGAACATCATAGCAACATAAACCCCTCAGAATGCCATGGAAACACCCAAGAAACCTCCTAGCAACCCATTAGAATGCTATAGCAACACCCTAGAAACCCCTCAGAACACCATAGCAACAGAAACCCTTCAGAATGACATGGCAACACCTTAGAAACCACCTAGAAACCCCTCAGAACACCAAAGCAACAGAAACCCTTCAGAATGCCATGGAAACACCCAAGAAACCACCTAGCAAACCCTCCAAATGCCATTTCAACGCCCTAGAAACCACTTAGCAACCCCTCGGAATGGCATAGCAACAGAAACCATTGAGAATGCCCTAGAAACAACCTAGCAACCCTTTCAGAACGCCATAGCAACACCCTAGAAATGACCAGGAAAACCCCTCCGAACACCATAGCAACAGAAACCCTTCAGAATGCCATGGCAACACCTTAGAAACCACCTAGAAGCACCTCAGAAAACCATAGGAAGAGAAACCCCTCAGAATGCCATAGCAACGCCCTAGAAACCACCTAGAAACCCCTCAGAACACCATAGCAACAGCAACCCCTAATATCAACATATGACATGGCAACGCCCTAGAAACCACCTAGCAACCACTCAGAATAGTAAATTAACACTGATGTTGGCTAACATTTAAAAAGTTTGATTTTACAAATGTTACAATTACGCAACAACAACAATAATAGTAATCAACAATAATAATTAAAAAGAGAGAGAGAGAGAGAGAGAGAGAGAGAGAGAGATTGTCATGAGTTTGGAATGAGCAGAGAAATTCCAGTCCAATCAAGATAAAGTGCCTCAAAAGTGCTTTGAAAAATTTTGAAAAAAACTTTTATATCAAAACACAGAATGAGTATGATTACGGTAAAGTGCAGAGTCTGAAAAAGATTAGAGGACTTCAGTCACCAAAAAAAAACAAAAAAAAAAAAAACATCAGAAATTTTAAAAATGGATCACGATCTGAAGATGGAAGACAGATAATAATGAACGTCTGTAGTTACAGGAATGAATCCAGCATCTTCATCACACTTGATTTATTTAGTGAGTATTTTTGCCTCTGAGTGCAGAAAATTGGAAACATTTCCATCTAAAATTACATGATGCATTAGTGACCTTGCGTTGTTATGACAACCCGTTTTATTAGACTAATTATGAAGTGGAGGACGGTGGGCTGGTTGCACGATCGGCGGCGCAGGAAAGAGAATCCAGTAACCTTGAATATTGAAAGATGAAACCCTGGAAGTAAAAGCGCGTGGGAGTGTTTTCCCGTCTCGCAAACCGCTGCCAAATCAGCCTTTAGACAAACGACACTTTAATTAGTGAAAAACGACAGCTGTGAAGACTCTGTCAGGTTTCAACTGTTAAAGTTAGAGTTCACTCGAAAATGAAAATTCTGTCAGACAAAAATAACAGCATATGGGTTTGGGAAGAGTTTTTGGCTGAGCTATCGCTTCAAAAAAGTTTGAACGAAGTCCCTCTGTTGAATTAAGCTGCAGAATGGAGCGATTAGACTCGGTGTCATTAATTAGTGCGGTATCTGCTGTGCGATTCACTTTCATTTCTCATTTCTCACTCTAATTGTATCAAAGCCTATAAGCAGAAATAGTCCAAATATTTAGTGATAACAGCAGCACAGAGCCGGGTCGAGCGGATGAAAGCGCACCATCGTGTCAAATTATTCAAATAAACGTCCAGGCGCTCGGCACCATTACAGCTGGAAATGCACGACTAAATCATCATTAGTGAGGCAAAATTGAGCTTAGCGTGAAAGCTATGCATCTGATGTATACACAGAGTGATTCACAGAAAAATACCAGTATACTGTTGACATCATACTGCACTATATACACTGGACAGGCCAGTGTTGTTACTGTTAACTAAAAAAAGGTAATAAAATAAAATAAAATAAAATAAAAATCTAACTAAATACAATGAAATAAATATAAATGCTACATAAGAATAAAACTTTATTAAAGTAATACAGAAATATATTACGTATTAAATATACATAAATAAAAACAAAAAAATAGCTATATACAAAATTACATAAAATTACTAAAACTTGACCTAAAAAAAGCTGAAAATATAAAAAAATAAGATCTAATTTAAAACATGTATAAATACTATATTATGTAAATAAAACTAAAACTTTTATAGAAATATTAAAAAGATAATAAAAATGACAAGCACATAAAATCACTAAAACTAATTAAAATAAAATGAAAGATTAAAATTAAAAGGCAATTTAAAAAATACTAATAGCAGTTAAATTTAAAGTAACATAGAAATATTAAAAAATAATAATAATAAAATGAAAAGTAACACAATTGCTGAAAAAAAAAATTTAAAATTAAAGTTCAAAATATAAAAGTTTATTCAAAAAAGCAATAAATACTATAATAGAACAATAAAAATAAAAATAAAACTAAGAACTTATTTTAAATGTATGTAAAAAATGTAGTTTAAATCTACTATAAAATAAAACCTGAAAATATGAAAAAAATAAGAGCTAATTCAAAACATGTATAAATACTATAAAATTATATACACAAAGCTAAAACTTTTATAGAAATATTACAAAAGCTAATAAAATGACAAAAGCACAAAATCACTAAAACAAACTAAAATTAAAATGAAAGATTAAAAATAAAAAGGCAATTAAAAAAATAAATAGTGTAATAGCACTTAAAATTAAAGTTACACAGAAATATTTTAAAACAAACTAATAAAATGAAAAACAAAACATTAAATGACAAAAACAAACAAAAATGAAAATTAAAGATCAAAATATAAAAGCTCATTTAAAAAAAAAAAAAAAAAATTATATATATATATATATATATATATATATATATATACTATAACAGAACAATAAAAATAAAAATATGAACTGTTTTTAAAAAAACGTAATGATTGTTTTTGAAAACATATTTTAACACAAAAATCTATTTTAATCTAATATAAAATATAAGCTGAAAATGTAAATAAAATATTAATAAATACTATAACATTATATAAACAATACAAAAAGAATACCGGCTACCAAAAAATTATGTTTTGCATTAATGTGTATGAAATAAAAGTATGCAAATATCTGAACATGTAATAGTTCAGTCAGCCAATAAGTCATTTGAAGTTATTCAATGCACACAGACAGATCTCATGCACTCTATATAGTACGAGTAGTATTGCAGCATGCCATTCAAACAACTAGTTATCTACAGTTAAGAAACTTCCCACTGAAAGCATTGCAATATTTCTCAAAGCTATGCTTGCAGTGTTTGTTGCAGAGCTTTGTTGTTGTGGTTTAATGTAGAGCAGCTCCAGTGAGCATTGCACACTAATCACGCTCTACACTTTGACTTCTATGCTAAAGTTTGCACAGATCCAGCAAACAAGCACTTAAGGCCCCGAAAAACATGAAAATATGCTTTTGCTGCCGGTTAATAAATGCTGTTGTCTGCTGGTGTGATTCAGGTTAGCATGCACGGCATTAATGAGAGAGCTGTGTGTGTTCAATTAACCGGCGACGAGCTGAAGCACAAACAAGCGTCCTGAATAAATCTGCCTCTTGAAGAACAAAATCCAGCATCGTCAATTCATCTCTAATTTATAAACAATGCAGAACAAGATAATATACAATGCCTGGAGTTCTCCATTAGCGCCTGGTGATGTGAAATCTGCAGTCTTTACTCAGGCATGCTCTGTTCTCAGCCTGATTTTAGGACGGGAATCTGATCCCACCCTGCTTTCATGCTTTTCTGCTGCAGGCTGAATAAATATTAAACTTATTTTATGATACGCTAGTCTCCATGCGTCTTGCACAAGTTTAAAGTTACAGGTAATATCAACATATCAAAGGCAGGACTCTGCGAGTCGATCGATAGTCTCAAAATATTCTCGTGAGTGTGGCATCTATGGCTTTCTGACGTCTCCAGATAATGTTTCACACATGAAATCTTCACTTTTATGTGTTTTTAGTCTCCTACTACATAAAAATCCATGCAATCGCTTTGTTTTTTTTTTTTAAAGATAAAAAACACCAACAAGCGGTAGGATTGGCTTCAGTCTACTGATACGATCTGCGCAATTCTGTCGCACTTTCTGCATGGACATGCAATAATTTCCTGTTCTGCGGTGGTAATTGTTTTATTGCAATTTTCATAATGATGGTGTAATGAGAGTCATGAAGTGTGCAGATGGCAGGGTTTAGTAAATGTTGTTATCTCTGTATTCAGATCTGATCATTTCTGTATTCTGTAATTTATGTTTCTAGCCGACGCTCTTTAGATACCTGCTATAGTGCTTAAACATTAACAATTTTTAAACTTTAAATGATTAAACTCACAAATAAGTGCCATTTTAAGACACAGAAAGATCAGGGTTAATCTAGGTAACTAAAACCATTAGTATTTTAAAGCTAAAATAACTCTAAGCTAAAATAACCACTGTTTGTTGTTTGAGCCCAAGTATCAAAGTCTCATCTGAAATCTTGCTTTAAGTGCTGCCAAATCACTCTAATTACATTTGATTGGATATTGCAAACTTTTAATGTGCACTTCACGGCTTAAAATATTCAGCATCACCCCAGTAACGATGAATAATTTCTGAGTGAGACTTTTTAAGAGTCTCTGCCCCTCTGAGACTCGGATTGTGTTTTAGGAGAACTCACTAAAAGATGTATTTGGTCTGCTGTAAATTCATGTGCTATGCTCTTCCTCATGAAAGTAATGTATGACACAAGAGAACAAGAGAAAAGTCATGCGCCAGTCGCAGCCAATCAGAACATAGAAAATGTTGAAACGACAGCTGTGTGACTGTGGACCAATGGGATTTCACTGTGGGTGGAGCTACTCAGCACAGCATGATTTAAATGGAAACCGAACAATTCTTTTCCCATTATGATCCTTTAACACTTTTTTTTGTTGCTGTTATGATTCTTCAACCCTTTTTGTGCTTTTATCAGGATTCTTTAATAATGTTTGTCACAATTCTTTAACCACTTTTTTTCCTTCCGTCATGATTCTTTAACCCCCTTTTTGTTTCCGTTATGATTCTTTAACCCCTGTCTTGTTTCTACCAGGATTCTGTAATAACATTTTTCTGTCATGATTCTTTAACCACTTTTTTCATCCTATCATAAATCTTTAACCCCCTTTTCATTTCCGTTATGATTCTTTAACCCTTGTTTTGCTTCTATCAGGATTCTTTAACCACTTTTCTCCATCTGTAATGACTCTTTAACCCCCTTTTTGCTTCTATCAATATTCTTTAACCACTTTTTTTCCTTCCATCATGACTCTTTAAACCCCTTTTTGTTTCCGTTATGATTCTTTAACCCCCTTTTTGTTTCCGTTATGATTCTTTAACCCCTGTCTTGTTTCTACCAGGATTCTGTAATAACATTTTTCTGTCATGATTCTTTAACCACTTTTTTCGTCCTATCATAAATCTTTAACCCCCTTTTCATTTCTGTTATGATTCTTTAACCCCCTTTTTGTTTCTGTTATGATTCTTTAACCCTTGTTTTGCTTCTATCAGGATTCTTTAACCACTTTTCTCCATCTGTAATGACTCTTTAACCCCCTTTTTGCTTCTATCAGGATTCTTTAACCACTTTTTTTCCTTCCATCATGACTCTTTAACCCCCTTTTTGTTTCCGTTATGATTCTTTAACCCCCTTTTTGTTTCCATTATGATTCTCTAAACCCTGTTTTGCTTCTATCAGGATTCTTTAATCATTTTTTTCCCTCCGTCATGATTCTTTAACCCCCTTTTTGTTTCCGTTATGATTCTTTAACCCCTGTCTTGTTTCTACCAGGATTCTGTAATAACATTTTTCTGTCATGATTCTTTAACCACTTTTTTCATCCTATCATAATTCTTTAACCCCCTTTTTCATTTCTGTTATGATTCTTTAACCCCCTTTTTGTTTCTGTTATGATTCTTTAACCCTTGTTTTGCTTCTATCAGGATTCTTTAACCACTTTTCTCCATCTGTAATGACTCTTTAACCCCCTTTTTGCTTCTATCAGGATTCTTTAACCACTTTTCTCCATCTGTAATGACTCTTTAACCCCCTTTTTGCTTCTATCAGGATTCTTTAACCACTTTTCTCCATCTGTAATGACTCTTTAACCCCCTTTTTGCTTCTATCAGGATTCTTTAACCACTTTTCTCCATCTGTAATGACTCTTTAACCCCCTTTTTGCTTCTATCAGGATTCTTTAACCACTTTTTTACCTTCCATCATGACTCTTTAACCCCCTTTTTGTTTCCGTTATGATTCTTTAACCCCTGTCTTGCTTCTATCAGGATTCTGTAATAACATTTTTCTGTCATGATTCTTTAACCACTTTTTTCATTCTATCATAAATCTTTAACCCCCTTTTCATTTCTGTTATGATTCTTTAACCCCCATTTTGCTTTCATTATGATTCTTTAACCCGTTTTGCTTCTATCAGGATTCTTTAACCACTTTTTTCCTTCCATCATGACTCTTTAACCCCCTTTTTGCTTCTGTTATGATTCTTTAACCCCCTTTTTGATTCCATTATGATTTTTTAACCCCTATTTTGCTTCTATCAGGATTCTTTAACCACTTTTTCCCTTCTGTCATGACTCTTTAACCCCCTTTTTCCTTCCATCATGACTCCTTAACCCCCTTTTTGTTTCCATTATGATTCTTTAACCCCTATTTTGCTTCTATCATGATTCTTTAACCACTTTTTTCCATCTGTCATAACTCTTTAACTCCATTTTTTTTACCGTTATGATTCTTTAACCCACTTTTTGATTCCATTATGATTCTTTAACCCCTATTTTGCTTCTATCAGGATTCTTTAACCACTTTTTTCCTTCCGTCATGACACTTTAACCCCCTTTTTCCTTCCATCATGACTCTTGAACCCTCTTTTTGTTTCCGTTATGATTCTTTAAACCCTGTTTTGCTTCTATCAGAATTCTTTAACCACTTTTTTCTTCTGTCATGATTCTTTAACCCCCTTTTGTTTCCGTTATGATTCTTTAACCCCTGTCTTGCTTCTATGAGGATTCTTCAATAACATTTTTGTGTCATGATTCTTTAACCACTTTTTTCATTCTATCATAAATCTTTAACCCCCTTTTCATTTCTGTTATGATTCTTTAACCCCCGTTTTGTTTTCATGATTCTTTAACCCCTATTTTGCTTCTATCAGGATTCTTTAACCACTTCTTTTCTTCCATCATAATTCTTAAACTCCCTTTTTGTTTCTGTTATGATTCTGTAACCCCCTTTTGTTTCCATTATGACTCTTTAACTCCCTTTTTGTTCCCGTTATGTTTCTTTAACCCCTTTTTTATTTAATTTTGATCTTTTAACCCTTGTTTTGATTCTATCAGGATTCTTTAATCACTCGATTCCTCATTCATGATTCTTTAACCTCTTTTTGCTTTCATAATGATTCTTCAACAGTAATAAATAGCATTCAAATGTTTCTATAAATCTCTTGGTTTAAAGACAGATAAAATGAAAGGTCAGTCTTCAGTGAACATTAGCTCTCAAATAAATCTTCACATTGCTAAATGCCAAACGTCCGTAATATTGACAGCAGCGTTTGCTCTGCCCTCTGTTGTTCTCTTCTAAGACAAAAACTGCAAAAAACACAATGTCAAAATGCTAGTTAGTTAATTTTTATTTAGCCATAAACATTTCAGTCAACCTATAGGTTCCATAGGCTCTTGCTTCTTAGATATTTCTCCTGGAAAGCGCAACTCTGTAATTTCACACGTCTCCTATAGAGTTTTAGTAGAGATTTCAGTCATTTCTCAAACTGTGAACCGCAAACTCTAGTTTACCAAGACAATAGAGACTACAATCTGAAGTTAGCAATGCCAGCTACTAACTCATTCGCTTATTTTCTCTTATGGTACTTTAGGAGAACATCTAACACAAAGCTGATATTTAAAACAGAACTAAGTCCTTAAGTCACTTTTGTAAAACTCTGGATAAAACACTCTCAATAATGGCGTAAACTCTAAGGATTTAAACAAAAATCATTAAATTCTGTCTCGTTGTTATTGTTATAACTTCCAACTCATATTCATTCAATATGAAAACAACAATACAACACATGCTGGCAAGTAATTATATGCTCACTGTCACAGCAAATCTCACCGGAAAAAAAGAAGGTATTTAATACTTTTCCTTTACTTACATAACTGATTGACTTAAATTGTATTCTTTCCGTGAGATCCTTGCCCCAGTGTTCCTGTCTTACAATTGAAAGTGTTTATTCCATTATTTTATTTATTTATTTTTTAATTAAAAGAAATCGTTTTTATGATTTGTCACCAGTAGGTGCTAATTAAGATATCGAGGCATTTAGAAATACTCAGGGGAGAACAGATGGTGGTCTGTTTATCATAATAACAGTATCTGTCAATCAGTGGGTTGCCATGTCAACCAATGAGTGACAATTCAATTTTAAATCTCTGACTATAAAGGTTGTAATGCCATAATGAAATATGACCATGCAGCTGAATCTGCGAACGAATATTCAGAAAGAAAAAAAAAAAATCTATTATGAACTAAGCAAAGGGACAGTGGCGTTTGATGTTAGCAGAGCACTGATGATGTCAGACTCAAGAAGTGGGCGTAAACGCAGGGGTCCGATAATAAGAACTCATTCAAGTCCTTCCAGGATGTTCTCATGTACAAATTTATGAGTCGCTATTATGACTGAAGTCATTTAAGCCTGAAAAAACGGACACATTGGGCAATTTCATTTTTCATTTTCTCGTTTTCAATTCCCGACAGGAAGGTTTTATTATAGCACTAGTATGACCAAATGAAGAGTGGATGATGGGCATTAGGTGTGCGAATGATGCGTTAGCTGTGTATTTTATCCTTCATGTACTGACACAGAGGACGATGGGAAATGTGTTTTTGCTGCATCAAACTTAATTGATCAATGCTAATCTGCTCCTGTCAAGATCTTTAACTCCCTTTTTTGCTTCCATCATGATTCTTTAACTTCTTCCTAACCCTTTCATTCTTTAATCCCTTTTTTTCGCCGTCATAATTCTTTAAGCCCTTCTTGCCTGTTTGTTTTACTTCTGTCCTGATTCTTTAACCCCATAATGTTCTTTAACCTTTAATTTTGGTTTGTGTCATTATTTTTTAACCCATTTTCTCTTCTGTCATAATTTCTCAAGCTCCTTTTTGCTTCAGTCATAATTCTTTAAACTTTTTTTTTGCTGTCATGATTCTTTAACCCCTCGTTTCACTTCCGTCATAATTCTTTAATAGGTTTTAACCCTTAAATCATATTTCTTTAACCCAATTTACTTCTATCATGATTGATTAACCCACTTTTTTTGCTTCTGTTGTGATTCTTTAACCTCTTTCTTGCTTCTGTCATAATTCTTTAACTTTTTTTTTTTTTTTTTTTGGCGGTCATGATTCTTTAACACCCCCCCCCATTTTAACTCCATCATAATTCTTTAATAGCTTATTAACATTTTTTTTGGCTTAAATCATATTACTTGAACCCTCATTGATTCTTTAACCCCATTTTACTTCTATCATGATTGATTAACCCACTTTTTTGCTTCTGTCATAATTATTTAACCTTTTTTTTGCTGTCATGATTCTTTAACCCCTCATTTCACTTCAGTCATAATTCTTTAATAGCTTTTTTGCTTAAATCATATTTCTTTAACTCGTTTATTCTTTAACCCCATTTTACATCTATCATGATTGATTAACCCAGTTTTTTGTTTCTGTTGTGATTCTTTAACCTTTTTTTTGCTGACATGATTCTTTAACCCTCCGTTTCACTTCCATCAGTTCTTTAATAGCTTTAGTGCTTCCAGCCCCATTTTGCTTCCGTCATGATTCTTTAAGCACTGTTTTTGCTTTGCCCCATCATAATTATTTTACCCCTTTGAGCCCCTTCTTTTAACCCTCTTTTTTCTCAAACCAAATTTATTTAACCCCTTTGATTCTTTAACCCAATTTTTGCTTCCTTCATGGTTAACCCACTTTTTTGCTTCTGTTGTGATTCTTTAACCATTTTTTGCTTGTCATGATTCTTTAACACCTCTTTTTTGTTTCCATCATGATTCTTTAACCCTTTAGAATCTTTTACCCCACTTTTGCTTCCATCATGATCCTTTAATTCCATTTCTCCTTACATCTGGTTCTTTAACCCCCTTTTTTGCTTCCATCATAATTCTTTAGCCCTTTTAAATCTTTTACCCCACTTTTGCTTTCATCATGATCCTTTAATGCCATTTTTCCTTATGTCTGGTTCTTTAACCCCTCTTTTTTGCTTCAATCATAACTTCTAACCCCTTTAATTTTTTTATCCCACTTTTGCTTCAGCCATGATCCTTTAAAGCCCTTTTTCCTTACATCTCGATCTTTAACCTCCTTTTTTTCTTCCATCATCATTTTTTAACCCCTTTCATTCTTTTATTAAACTTTTTCTTCCATCATGATCTTTTAACGGCTTTTTTTCTTACATCTGGTTCTTTAACCGCTCTTTTTTATTCCATCATCATTCTTTAACCCCTTTAATGCTTTTACCCCACTTTTGTTCCCATCATGATTCTTTAACCCTTTTGACTCTTTTACCCCACTTTTGTTTCCATCATGATCCTTTAAAGCCCTTTTCCTTACATCTGGTAGTTTAACCCCTCTTCTTTGCTTTCATCATAATTTTTTAACACCTTTAATTCCTTTATCCCACTTTTGCTTCCATCATGATCTTTAACCCCCTTTTTCCTTACATCTGGTTCTTTAACCCCCTTTTTGCTTCTATCATAATTGTTTAACCCCTTTAATTCTTTTACCTCACTTTTTCCTGCATCATGATCTTTTAACCCCCTTTTTTCTTCACACCTCATTCTTTAACCCCTCTTTTTTGCTTCCATCATCATTTTTTAACCCATTTAATTCTTGTATCCCACTTTTGCTTCCGTCATGATTCTTTAACCCTTTTTTTTTTTTGCCCAGTCACAATTCTTTAACTCCTTAAGTCCCATTTTAAAACACCACCAACTGGGAAAGTCAGGCTAATCATAACCACAGAAATACCTACAGGATTACATGAAATTAATCACCTTAAAATTCATTATTCCTTAGCAACGCATACATTTAGAAGCTGCCATAGCGATGCATTTCTACTTTATCTCAAGTCAAAACATTAGAGTCACAAACAAAGCAGCTTGTGGGTAATATTAGACCAAACAATGTGCACAGTTAGCTGTCTGACTCTCACTATTCAGAAGCCACAGGAAATAACCCTTACTGGGGTTGGTCCACAGCGCTGGCAGACAACAGAGTCGGATAATAAGCGCAACAGCCGAAGGTGAAAGCGGTCACGCACACATTCTCATGATGAGAGCCCTCCCTTCTGCCAGATCCCCCAAAAGCAGTTACCCAGCTATTCCCAATAGCGTTTTGCCAATTATTCCCTTGGACAGTTTTCCAACTATTCCCACCGGATGATTTCAAGTATTGGCCGCTTATGGAGTGTTTCCAGAGCTGGAATGCCTTTAGGCTAGATGTGTCGATGAGTCATTGCGTTAGTCAGACGAAACGTTTGATGACGGTGGGTGTCTGCTGTTACTTCCTTTCTGGAGCAGGAAATGGTGATACCCAGACAAGGCACTTTGCCACGACAGACGCTACAGAGAGCAGAATAGCTCTGCGGCCATTTAGATGCTCTGCCAACAGACAAACACACACACATAAAGCACCTAATCAAGAATCCAAGATGGCATCGCTCTTTGTTTCCCTCCATATACACAGATGCTCTCTCATCCTCTCCCAGAGGAAGAGGTTATTGCTCAGTGATTGCTCTTTTCAGAGCCCAGAAGGCTTAATGGAGTTCATTTAGGCTTAAGCATCAACTTTCAAACAATCATATAAAGCATGCATTTTCAAATAAACAACACAATAATAAAAAATCAGATGCACAATCAAAAAGATAAATCCTAAAGACATTTAATAGGCTCTTCAAAACAGATGTGAGGTTTTAAGCTACATGCTCTTCTTGACGAGCTCATTACAACGTTTTGCGAGCGATAGTGTGCTGACTCTTTTGCATTTGTTTTCTATTTTTTTTTAAGTATCAGCTTTGTCTCCAGTGTTTCTTTTAATACTTTTCTAGAGAATAAGATGAAAAAAGAGAAACGATTGAGTCAATAATTGAGTAGAGAGATAAATAACTATTGCGGAGCAACTGTTATTATGAGACCTTAGAATTATTTGCCATCTGAACCTTTTGCTCACGATTTGACGTCAGCAGTGACTGGGAAAGACAACTGAGACAACTGAGCACAGTTTGAGACAATGAGATTGCCTTTGACACTCTGAGGTTACTGAGGTCTATTTTTCAGGAGAAATACCTCATATGCAGATTATGTACTGTAGTCTTCATTTGCGCTCCATTAAATCTTATTTCCATCTAGGAGGAGCGATCGAGTTATTAAAAAAATAAAAATCTTTTTTGCACGCCTGTCAATCGGTTAATATAAAAATCCAAAATGTAATAAATAAACAGCTCTAGGCAGTACTGCAGTGGTTGTTTTTCAATGTTACATCCTTCACATGAATAATGAAACATGAGGAATAATGAAACAGGATGAGGTGTGCCGCAGGCGGAGAGTTTTCTTTCTTTCTTTTCGCTCTGTTCGCATCTAACGACGTGCTGCGACGCTCGCTTAAACTGTCAGAGAGCTCTGATAATTAGACCTGTGCGTGCATCTGTGTGTGTGTGTGTGTGTGTGTGTCTGCGGGCGGATGGCGCTGTGGCCTTCACTGAAGCTAGCATGTGACATATGGTTTTCCCAGCATGCCCCAGCAGCTCCAGGCCAGAGTCACGGCCCTGTGTGTGCGACGGCTCGCAGGGTGTGACCTCTGTCAAAGAGTGGCGAGCCGTTACAGACTCTTTCTTCAAACAAACATCAAGCGAATATCGGTCCTGTGATGTCAGAGCCGATCACTCGTCCTACAGAGCTGCACAGAGGATGGACGGAGAGACAGAACGATAGAGACAGATGGACAGATATCAGGGTTGGAAAGAATTCAGAACTGAAAAATGTCTCTCGAAATTCACGAGCATGAACATGAATTGACCTGGCACCAACACACTGGAAGTTCAATTGTAATTTGAAGTAAATTTGAATGGATAGAACGACATAAAAATATAGAAAGATAGAACGATAGACAGCATGATAGATAGACAGATAGATAGATAGATAGATAGATAGATAGATAGAATGATAGACAGAACAACAGAATGATATACAGACAAAACGATAGAATGATAGCAAGAATAACAGAATAGTAGATAGAATCATAAATAGAACAATAGAACGATAGATAGAATTATAGATAGAATGATAGAACAATAGAATGATAGAATGATATACATAGATAGATAGATAGATAGATAGATAGATAGATAGAATGATAGAATGACAGAACGACAAAGAACGATAGACAGAATAACAGAATAACAGACAGAATGAGAGAACAAGAAAATGATAGAACGATAGACAGAACGATAGATAGTTAGATAGATAGATAGATAGACAGAAAGATAGAATGATAGACAGAACATTAGAAGGATAGACAGAATTATAGAATGATAGAACGATAGAAAAATAGACAGAATAACAGATAGAACAGTAGATAGAATGATAAATAGAACAATAGAACGACAGAATGACAGAACGATAGATAGACAGATAGATAGATAGATAGATAGATAGATAGATAGATAGATAGATGATAGATAGATATACAGATAGATAGACAGACAGACAGACAGACAGATAGATAGATAGATAGATAGATAGATAGATAGATAGATAGATAGATAGATAGATAGACAGACAGACAGATAGTTAGATAGATAGATAGATAGATAGATGATAGATAGATATACAGATAGATAGACAGACAGACAGACAGACAGATAGATAGATAGATAGATAGATAGATAGATAGATAGATAGACAGACAGATAGTTAGATAGATAGATAGATAGATAGACAGATAGATAGACAGACAGACAGATAGATAGATATACTGATAGACAGACAGATAGATAGATAGATAGATAGATAGATAGATAGATAGATAGATAGACAGATAGTTAGATAGATAGATAGATAGATAGATAGATAGATAGATAGACAGACAGATAGTTAGATAGATAGATAGATAGACAGACAGACAGATAGATAGATATACTGATAGACAGACAGATAGATAGATAGATAGATAGATAGATAGATAGATATACTGATAGATAGACAGACAGATAGATAGATAGATAGACAGATAGATAGATAGATAGACAGACAGATAGTTAGATAGATAGATAGATAGATAGATAGATAGATAGATAGATAGATATATAGATAGATAGATAGACAGACAGATAGTTAGACAGATAGATAGATAGATAGATAGATAGATAGATAGATAGATAGACAGATAGACAGATAGATAGATAGATAGATAGATAGATAGATAGATAGATAAATAGATATACTGATAGATAGACAGACAGATAGATAGATAGATAGATAGACAGATAGACAGATAGATAGATAGATAGATAGATAGATAGATAGATAGATAGATAGATAGATAGATAGATAGATATACTGATAGATAGACAGACAGATAGATAGATAGATAGATAGACAGATAGACAGATAGATAGATAGATAGATAGATAGATAGATAGATAGATAGACAGACAGATAGATAGATAGATAGATAGACAGATAGACAGATAGATAGATAGATAGATAGATATACTGATAGATAGACAGACAGATAGATAGATAGATAGACAGATAGATAGATAGATAGATAGATAGATAGATAGATAGATGTAGAAGTTGAAATGACATTTGATTTAAATTTGAATGGATAGATAGAATGACAGATAGAATGATAGACAGAATGAGAGAATGAGAGTACAAGAGAATGATAGATAGAACGATAGATAGAATGATAGACAGAACATTATAGATAGAATGATAGAATGATAGATGGATGTAGAAGTTGAACTGAAATTTGATTTAAATTTGAATGGATAGATAGAACGACAGATAGAATGAAAGAATGATAGATCGACAGATCTAACGACAGAATGATAGAGAGATAAAAATATAGATAGAACGATAGAATGATGATAAAATGATAGAATGATAGCATGATAGATAGAACAGAGAATTATAGATAGTTAGAATGACAGAATGATAGAAAGAACGATAGAATGAAAGGTAGAATGATAGACAGAATGAGAGAACAAGAGAACGATAGATAGATAGATAGATGACAGATAGAACCCAAAACACCCTAGCAACCGCATAGCAACATACCAACAATCACTCAGCATCCGTGTATCATCATTGTGTCACCGTAGCAACACATTACTGACACGATGCTCAGAAGCAGTGCAGACGGAGATGTTGTGTGGTTTCACACTGTCAGCTGTGTTTGTGTGACGACTGCAGCAGCTTTATGGATCTGTTGTACTGTACTGTTGCATGACGGTCTATTTTTACTCTCCGTCTGCATTCAGCACTTTCACTGCAGTACATATTTAATCAGGAGAGAACGAAGAACACACACACACACACACACACAACTCTAACTCTCACTCTCAGAATTTAACACATCAAACATTAACTGGACATTAAATGAGTTCACTTAGACCTTCTTCTCTCACTCTCTCTCTCTCTGTGTGTCTATCTGTTCTCATCCTCTGCTGCCTGTCTCTCTCTCTCTGTCTCTGATGAAAGGCTTTGTGCTGATGTCAGATGAATACTGAGGAAGCGGCAGAGCGGCTCTGATATTCAGTGTGTGTGTGTGTGTGTGTGTGTGTGTGTGTGTGTGTGTGTGTGTGTGTGTGTGTGTCATACTGTAACAGCACACATACTGCAACTGTTTTCAGTCAACAACCAAAACAGAGAGATAGACAGAAAGTGGAAGTCTGGAATGAATATATTGTTCAGCACAACTGTTTTCAACATTGCTAATAATAAGAAATATTTCTTGAGCAGCAAATCAGCATATTAGAATGATTTCTTAGGATCATGTGACACTGAAGACTGGAGTAATGATGCTGAAAATTCAGCTTTGATCACAGAAATAAATTACATTTTAACAGATATTCTCATGGTAAACACTTATTTTAAATTGCAATAATATTTCACAATTGTAACAATTTTACTGTATTTTTAATCAAATAAATGTATCCTTGATGAGCAGAAGACTCTTGAGATCCAGATCTGTTGAGCGGTTTCTGATCATTTAAAAAGAGCCGGATGATTCATACATCATATGCGTCTCAATACATTGGATCAAATATTTAAGGTACCATTTTAAATGCAAGTCATATTAGCTTCCTTTATCACAATATCACAGTATGGAGGGATAGATGTGAATTATAAATCATGTTCTTTTTTGGTTTTGATTCGCTGTTTGTCATTTCTCCAGATGCTGTAATAACACCTGAAAACTGATAATTAATTCTGAATTATTCCTGCTGTAAATGTTCATTTTTTTGCTCTTAGTTGGTTCGTCACTCTGAAACATTAGAAAATAGAAACTAAATAAAATGTAAGAAATTAAAGTTTAAAAAAAAAAGTTAATTAAATTTTTTTTCATGTTGAAATTTTTAGAAAAAAAGTAAAAAATTAAAGGTGGTGAATGATATTTTTTAGATTTCTTTTTTACATTTTTAATTCCTTCAGTTAAAAATTGTAATTATTTCTTTATTTTTTGTTGACATTTTTGGAAATAATTAGAAAAAATACTAAATAAATATAAGAAATTAAAGGTCAAGAATTATATTTTTTAGATTTTTAATATTTTAAATTCCTTCAATTTAAATTTTCATTTACATTTTTCATGTTGAAATTTTAGGAAAAAAAAAAACAAATATAAGAAATTAAAGGTTAAGAACTGTATTTTTTAGATTTCTTTTTTAAATCTTTAATATTCTAAATTCTTTCAATTTAAATTTGTAGTTACATGTTTTCCATGTTGAAATTTTAGGGGGAAAAAAAGAAAAAAAAAATACTACATAAATATTAGCACTTAAAGGTTAAGAATGATATATATATATATATATATATATATATATTTTTTTTTTTTTTACAGTTTTAATATTTTAAATTCCTTCAATTTTCATTTACATTTTTTATGGTGAAATTTTAGAAAAAAAAAAGAAAAATGACTAAATATATATAAGAAATTAAAGGTTAAGAATGATGACATTTTTAGATTTATTTTTTTTTTTTACATTTTTAATATTTTAAATTCCTTCAATTTAAATTTTCATTTACATTTTTTATGCTGAAATTTTAGAAAACAAAACAGTCGTATGTCCCTCCTGTCACTTTCGCTGTGGCCGTGGATGTTAAACGACTTCACTCTTCAGCGATCTCATGGTTAACGCTACTAAAGCGGCTCTAGTGTTTTTGATTTTCTTCTCTTTGATACTTTGTCTCTCTCAGAGTGCAGTAAACTCATCGTGGGACGTTATTAGTCTGTAAAAGACCCCAACCAAGCCTTCATCTCAGACGCTATTGATCGAGCGTGCGGCTGCTGTTTCAGCATTCGCTTGGCTGCTGTAAACGGCGTCTGTGGCTCTTATCACGCATGTGACAGCTTGCGTTCGCCTCTATTTCTGGAGGGATTCGGGCCGCAGGAACTCTCTGTCAGAATTACTTCAACAAAACAATAAGAGCAGCACTTTTTTTTGTTGTTGTTGTAAAGACACTTCAAACTGCTATAAGCAAATAACATCCCAAAACTAGAAATGAGCCACTAAATGACTCCTATTATAATCAGACAATGGATATTGGATCGGTTAAATACGGTGGGAGCAATCTAGCTTTATTGTGCCACGACACGCTATTTGCTTCCAGAGTAGGTGTAAGCCAGTTCCAGAATGCACTGCTGCAATACTGTCCTGATTGCACAAATAAATGATATCATCTCATATAATTAGCTTCAATGCAGTTTGATGCTTTGTTGTTGGCTTGTATAGTTCTATGAGTAATTTAAAGTTTTAAGGAACTTTTAAAAGTGTTCAAAAAGTTCATGGTTAAGTTAGTTATGACAGTAAATTAAAATAAATAAAATAAAATGAAATTAAATGAAATTAAATGAAATAAAATAAAATAAAAACTGTGACTTGATCTCACAATTCTGACTTTTTTCTCCACAAATTTTTATCTCTCAATTTTAACTGTTTCTAAAAGCCACAATTAACTTTATTTTTTATTTCATGGTGGAAAAAAAATAACTGACTATTCTGAAATTCTTATGAATTTATATCTCATTTGTAATGAATTACATGTAATTTGTAATTCTGTTTTTCCCCACCATGGAAAAAATAAATAAATAAATAAATAAAGCTAATTACAACTTTTTACCTGACAATTCTGTCTTTTTCTTGCAATTATTAGTTTATATGTCAAAATTCTGGATTTTTTTCTCTGAGATAAAAACACAAAATTGCAAGAAAAAAAGTCTAAAAAATTAATTACAAATTATCTTAAAATAAAGAAAACAACAAATAATAATAATTGCAATTTTTGCAATAGTAGAAATACGCATAGTGAACAAATTAATCACAATATTTTCACAATTAATCAATTATTTTAAATGTAATTCTTCTTTTTTATTATTATTTTGGTGTGATTTTGTCATTTAGCATATTAGCTATACTTTATTATTTTTCCAGATTTATTTTTAATGTTAAAATAAAATAAATTTCTCCTTCTTAAATATTTGAATTAATGTACTAAAATAATTCAAACTAAAATGTATACAAAAAAAAGTTTATCAAATTAATTTAAACAGAAAACAAATGTATATTAAAATATTTTTTTAAAACATATATAAAATGTTATTAAATGTATTTTCATTTAAACAAAACAATAATAATAATAATAATAATAATAATAATAATAATTTAAATAAAAAATAAAAACCCTCTTATGAATTTATATCTCAATTTTTAATTCTATTTTTCCCCCACCATGGAATTAAAAAAAAAAGCTAATTACAACTTTTTAACTTACAATTCTGTCTTTTTCTTGCAATTGTGAGTTTGTGTGTCACTATTCTGGATTTTTTTTCTCACAGATAAAAACACAGAACTGCAAGAAAAATGTCTAAAAGATTTATTAAAAACTATCTTAAAATTAAAAATAATTAAAAATTTTATTTATTATTATTTTTTTTAATCCTGTGCCAACAATAAGCTTCCATAAATCTCTTCTGCTCACCAAGGCTGCATTTATTTGATCAAAAAAGCAGTAAAAATTGTGAAATATTATTACAGCTTAAAATAACTGATTTCTGTGAATATCTGTTAAATTATAATTTATTTCTGTGATCAAAGCTGAATTTTTAGCATCATTACTCCAGTCTTCAGTGTCACATGATCCTTCAGAAATCATTCTAATATGCTGATTTGCTACTCAGAAAACATTTTTGATGTTGAGAACATTGAAACATTTCTAACATTATAAATGTCTTTACTGTCACTTTTGATCAATTTAATGCATCATTAATGAATAAAAGTATTGATTTCTTATAACTGAATGGTAGCATAACTAGACACGGAGTAGCACTGGTGTGTTGTGGCAGATGTCAGACTCTATAAGCATCAAGCGTGAGCGTTAATCGAGTCTCACGTGAGCGTTGCTATATGTGCATCACGCATGAGTGAGTGTTAATGAAGATGCTGCTTCAGCTCGCTCTCTCATGAGGGTGCATGTCTGTCAGGATGCTGTCTATGTAGGCTTCAGTCTCTCTCGCTCTTTCACCTGGTTTTCTCAGAGGAAGGATCTAAATTGAATCAGATGTTGAGCGCGAGGTGAAGCAGAGGTGATCTTTGAATCATCACAGTATTCCATTACAGGCGTCTGTCAGAAGCGCACGGAGCGCCGACGTCAGGAGACGGTTTTAATATCAAAGCGGACGTTCATATCCTGCCTGTCCTTGCATGTCCTCCTGCACACGGACAGAAAACACATGCAACTCAGGATCTAATCAGGATGTTAATTAATTAAAGCCTTAATTTAATTATACTTTATGATACGGATAAACAAATTAATCACAGTATTTTCCATTTCACTTGTAATTTTTCTTTTTACGTTTTAGTATTATTTTGCTGTGTTTTGTCATTTATTAGCTATTCCTTATATATATATATATATTAAATAAAAAAAATAAAAAATAGAATAAACAGAATAAAATCTAAAAAAGCTTTAAAAAATCTTCCTAGTTTAAAAAATTCTAACATTTCTCCTTCTCAATTATTTGATGTGCTACAATTATTAAAACTAAAATATGTACAAAAATATATAGAAAAGTCTTTAGTACATCAAATTAACAATAAAATTAATACAAATTTATATAAAATGTTATTAAATGTATCTTTATTTAAAAAAAAAAAAAATACAAAAATAAATAAATAAAAATAAAGTCTATAACATATATACTCCATAAATTAACAGAAAACAAATGAATATAAAAATATTTTGACATTTTTTAAATGTATATAAAATGTTATTAAATGTGTTTTTATTTAAACAAATTAATAAATACAAAAAATAAATAAATAAATAAATATATATATTGACATCAATGGAAAGCTTACTCCATAATATATATATATATATATATATATATATATATATATACACACACACACATACACTCCATATATATATATAAAATATTCTAAAAAGCTTTTTAAAAAATTAAGCTTGCTCCAAAAATTATGGCATTTCTCCTTTGAAATAATTCTCAATCATTTTAAAATTAATTAAAATAAATGTTTCATTATTTTTTAGTACATTAAATTAATTTTAAATGGAAACCAAATGTAGATAAAAATATTTTAAACATATTTTGATGTTTATAAAAAGTTATTACATGTATTTTTATTCAAACAAAATAAAATAAAAACGCCCTCAAAATTACTAGAACCTGAAAAATAAATATAAATATTATATATATATATATATATATATATTATATATTATATATAATTATTATATATATATAATTAAATAAAAAACACAAAACAAAGTCAACATGTAAAACTGACAGCCTTCAATAAATACAAAAATACATGAATTATTTAATGTCATATATTTTCAGCTTCAGTGTGTGACTCTGAATGTGACGCTGAAACTTTAATCTACATAAAATATTTAGTGTACATAAATCATACATAAGTAAATCAAAAGAGCCAACCTCAAAGTCACTATGATAGGACTCCAATCCCTCCTTCAATATTTTAGCCCATTTTATCATCAAAACTAGATTACTCAGAACAGAACCAGCACATCTTCCCTCCACAAACCGCATGATTTAAAGCACCGCAGCACAAAACGACGCGAGGATACGCAGCTAAATTCATGCTCGGGGTTAGAGGTTTATTCCGATCCCAAGCAGCGCTAATAAATTAGCCGTCAGGAGATTGGGCGATAAACGCGGGTCCGGATGTGGGATTGTTATTGTGAATCATTGTAGGAATTATTGGCTATCAGAGCGCGCGGCGTGTGACTGTTTTAATCAGCTCTGCGGTACCTGCGCTCGCCCGCGCGCGTTCACACCCATCTATAACACGCGGCAGCGCCTGCAGATAAGGCCGGCACAAGAGCCCTTTGCTCCAGGAGCCGTTAGGCAATAAATCCTGCCGGCGGGACTCGGGGCCGCTCGACTCATCAGAAAAGGGCTAGTTTCACGCTCGGCTGCAGAAAAACCCCAAACGCTCAGGGTTCGGAGGAACGGCGGAGGTGCCGAATAAATCACACCTGGAGTTTTAAGGGTGTCGGGTTTTTTTTTTTTTGGTATGCCGTTCGTTGACGCCGTTCCATCACGGGACCGCCGACACCGTCGCCGCCAGTTGGGAATTCATAAAGTGTATGGGTGTTTTCATCACACCTGCTGCCCGTGATTGATTGGTCTGTGTGTTGCTATGCGGTTGCTAGGGTGATTTGACTGGTTGCATGGGGGTTTCTAGGGAGTTCAGGCCATGATTGATTGGTCCGTATGTTGCTAGGTGATTTCTAGGGCGTTCTCGGCAGATTCAGGAAACATTCATTCATGTTGTTCATTCATTTTTGTTCTGTTTTTTTTTTAGGATTGCATACTTATGAAAACTTTGTAAATGTTTTAGCACTTGCTATGCAAAAACACACACACACACACACACACACACACACACACACACACACACACACACAGCTATTAAAAAATAAATAAATAAAATAAAAAAGGAAATGAATGTGAAATTAATTCAATCTAGTGAGAACGTTTGGTACTGCACCCAAACAAAATCATAGTAAAAGCTTTTTTTTTTTTTTTTTTTTTGGGAGATATCAACCTCAAAATTGGAACACAACTTTAGATTTAAGGCTTTGATTTTAATGCAGTTTTAGATAAAACAAACAAACAAACAAACAAAAAAAAAAAACGGAAAATGCACAATTCATTAAAAAAAACAGTTGTATTTTTGCTAAAATAAAAATAAGTAATAAAAATATGTATTCTTGTAATTTTTTTCATATTAATAAACTTACAATTCTAAAACTTTTTTTTTTTTTACTTCTAGTTCGAACTTTTTTTTTTTTTTCCATTTAAGCAATCTGCAAAGTGTCCAAGAGACTAAAGTCAAGTTTAAGTTGGAAATTTTCATTTTCAGGTCTATGCTCAAAAAGACAGGTATTAACAAAACAATAGTTATACATTTTGTACATACATAAAACTATTGCATAAATATAACGGCAACATAAAATCCCCTAAAAAGACAAAATATTAAATAAAAACATTATCAAATTAAAATATAGTACATATGTTACCCTGGACCACAACCAGTCATAAGGGTCAAGCTACATAAATACGTGTTCCATTGATGTATGGTTTGTTAGAATAGGACAATATTTGGCTGAGATACAACTATTTGAAAATCTGGAATCTGAGGGTGCAAAAATAAATAAATAAATAAATAAATAAAAATATTGAGAAAATCACCTTTAAAGTTGTTCAAATGAAGTTCTTAGCAACGCACATTACTAATCGAAAATTTAATTTTGATATATTTATTGTAGAACGTTTACAAAATGCACATATCCTTATACTTTTTGACCCATACAATGCATTTTTGGCTATTGCTTCAAATATAACCCAGCGACTTATGACTGGTTTTGTGGTCCAGTGTCACATATAGTACAAAAAAAAAAATAAATCAATAAATAAAATTCATCCTAACTGCCATTTTCTTCTTATTCATTTATTTATTTATTTAAAATGACAAAATTTGCAAAAATACATTTGATTTTTTAAAATTTGTTTTCTTAAGATTGTTCTTTAGAGAAGAAATCAGACTCTTGAAAAGAATCTTTTTTTAAAATCATTCTAAATAATTTGTCTTAAATCCCCAAAAGCAAGTTTAATGAACTAACTGGGTTATTTTCAAAATTTCAAGCATCACAATTTATGTATTTTTGATGAGTTGATCAGCAAGAACCACCAACAAGTCAATAAAGACCAAAGCCTGTCGTTTTCTTCTTATGAAAAAATATATGATTTTCTTCAGAAAACATTTGACAACTTACATATTTTTCAAGAATTGCACAATCATTATGAATTCATAGGAATTAATCTTAAAAAGATTTTCATGAATCCGGCTGCAGGTCTACATGATATTCTGCTCTCTACTTTCAGCTTTTTCAATGCAAATTGATTTTTTTTTTTGCCTATTTTCATAGTCTGCTCAAAGAAAAGCAACAAGACACATGATTTGTGTCTCATTCACACACGTAGTACTTAGAAACTACAATACGTAATTGTTCAAATCACCAACTCTAAATACACTCAACAGTAAGGAAAGCCTGCTTTAGCAAACGCCGCTTTCTAATCTCTCTTTAATTCACCAGGATAATACTAGTCTCACAAAGCCAAACCTGTAAGCCTGGACCAGTCTGCCATGTATTTCAGCCAAGAAACATTAACACTTACGTAAATTAACCCTATAAATGTTGCTGTTTCACAGTCAACATTTGACCATTTCTAAGTTCTCAAAATGACCAAACTTTGCTGTTAAACCTGTTGCATTTAATCTACTCCATGCCAGCAAAAGCTCTTTTAGTGTAATTGTATGAATGTCCTCCTTCAGCTGGTGTTTCACGTGTCTTTTTCCTGTCAAATCTTTACTGATTTTTATCAAGTAAATGTCAGAATAATTTAAGAATAAGTCTTCAAAACATTTCCCATCTTTTGAGGAACGTTTATTTGTTCGTCTCTCAATCATCAGTGCATTGCATTATATGTTTGGATCATTTCAATCTCATCTTACCAAGACATTACTGGAGATACAGCGTGATGACGATATTTCTATCATTTTATGTAAGTATCTGCTACACTATTCACTTTCTTGTCTATATAAATATCAGCATGTGCACCATATTGCATATTTTTGCTCAGTTTGAGTGTCTGAATAAAACTGAGCTGTTTTTCCTCCATATTCTAAATATATCAGACTATATGAGCCATAAAAGCCTGATGGATCAAATATGATACTCAACAGAAACAGTTTTTTGGCAAGTGTTGCCAAGTCCACAGTTTTCCCGCAGAATTGGGACAACACGGAGTTGTTTTTCAACTCCGTGAGTTGAAGTGACCCCACTAACACGTTATTTACCCACAGAATGCAATTGGGCTAGTTTTGAGAAGCAACTGGGCGTATTTTGTTGTGAAAACCTGGCAACCCTGTTCATATTGTTCTTCTGTGCACACAGGTCAGTTCAGAACCATGATCTGTTCACACTGGAAATCTGATATTGGATACATTTAAAACTAAATGTGAACAGCTATATAAAAAAATCAGATCAGATTGAGCACAAAGGCTCACAGGGTGCACTTCAATCCAAAATTAGGCAAAAACTACAAGGTATCCTGTTCTAAAACCAACTTATATTGCACTGAAAGCATGCATTATATAAGTTCATGCATTCCCTGGGAATCGAAACCATGACCTTTGTAGGGTTACAGACATAATTTGTTGCAATGCAGAGAAATGCATTGCATTTGAGTCTCTAAATAAAATTGAGCTGTTTTTTTTTTTTCCATATTCTAACTATATCAGACTATATGAGCCATAAAAGCCTGATGGATTAAATATGATACTCCACAGAAACAGTTTTATGCCAAGTGTTGCCAAGTCCACACTTTTCCTGCAGAATTGCTCAACTATTTCAACTGTTGCCAAAAGTTGTTTTTCAACTTTGTGTGTTGAAGTGACCCCACTAACACAATATTTACCATCAAAACGCAATTGGGCTAGTTTTGGACTAGTTTTGAGAAGCAAGGGTGGATTTTGTTGTGAAAACCTTGCAACCCTGTTCGTATTGTTCTTTTGTGCACGCAGGTCAGTTCAGAACCATGATCTGTTCACACTGGAAATCTGACATTGGCCACATTTAAAACTAAATGTGAACAGCTATACAACAAAAAAAAAAAAAAAAAAAAATCAGATCTGAGTAATAAATTGGAATTGAACGTAGTTTTAGTGGCACTTCAATCCAAAATTAGGCAAAAACTCCAAAACAAAGTCTCCTGTTCTAAAACCAACTTATATTGCACTGAAAGCATGCATTTTATAAGTTCATGCATTCCCTGGAAATTGAACCCATGACCTTTGTATGGTTACAGACATGATCTGTTGCAATGCAGAGAAATGCATTGCATTTGAGTCTCTGAATAAAACTGAGATGTTTTTCCTCCATATTCTAAATATATCAGACTATATGAGCCATAAAAGCCTGATGGATTAAATATGATACTCCACAGAAACAGTTTTATGCCAAGTGTTGCCAAGTCCACACTTTTCCTGCAGAATTGCTCAACTATTTCAACTGTTGCCAAAAGTTGTTTTTCAACTTTGTGTGTTGAAGTGACCCCACTAACACAATATTTACCATCAAAACGCAATTGGGCTAGTTTTGGACTAGTTTTGAGAAGCAAGGGTGGATTTTGTTGTGAAAACCTTGCAACCCTGTTCGTATTGTTCTTTTGTGCACGCAGGTCAGTTCAGAACCATGATCTGTTCACACTGGAAATCTGACATTGGCCACATTTAAAACTAAATGTGAACAGCTATACAACAAAAAAAAAAAAAAAAAAAAATCAGATCTGAGTAATAAATTGGAATTGAACGTAGTTTTAGTGGCACTTCAATCCAAAATTAGGCAAAAACTCCAAAACAAAGTCTCCTGTTCTAAAACCAACTTATATTGCACTGAAAGCATGCATTTTATAAGTTCATGCATTCCCTGGAAATTGAACCCATGACCTTTGTATGGTTACAGACATGATCTGTTGCAATGCAGAGAAATGCATTGCATTTGAGTCTCTGAATAAAACTGAGATGTTTTTCCTCCATATTCTAAATATATCAGACTATATGAGCCATAAAAGCCTGATGGATCAAATATGATACTCGACAGAAACTGTTTTTTGCCAAGTGTTACCAAGTCCACAGTTTTCCCACAGAATTGGGCAAATATTTCCACTGTTGCCACAAGTTGTTTTTCAACTCCGTGAATCAAAGTGACCCCACTAAAACCGACTTATATTGCACTGAAAGCATGCATTTTATAAGTTCATGCATTCCCTGGGAATCGAACCCATGACCTGTGTATGGTTAAAGACATAATCTGTTGCAATGCAGAGAAATGCATTGCATTGATTGCATGAAGCAGATCAATCAGAGACTTATTTTTTGCATGTAATACACACGAGACGGTCAATGAAGAGTACAGGTGCACACAGAGAGACGAGATGCTCAAAGACTCAAAGCGTCGCCG
This sequence comes from Cirrhinus mrigala, assembly GCA_036247105.1. Lineage (NCBI taxonomy): Eukaryota > Metazoa > Chordata > Actinopteri > Cypriniformes > Cyprinidae > Cirrhinus > Cirrhinus mrigala. The sequence continues at coordinate 34,504,841 of CM070021.1, forward strand.
TTTATCATGTTTACAAACACTGAACCGCAATTAGCCACAGTACTGTGCGCAAACTTCAACAGGTCGACGTTCTTCAGTGTCTTCGACTGATCTAATGATTCAAAACCCGTCAGCACGCTGAGCTGAATTACAATGCCAGACCGCAACCTGCCCGAACCGCTGAATTCATCAGGTTTGGCTGTGATTTGTTTTGACACAAATCTCCGGCGTGTAGGTGCATAATCACCACCTTGTTATCTCGCTGAAACAGATTGTTCGGCGTCTCCACGAAAATTGTCCTATAATCATCTCAGGAAATCTCTGACCGTGACAACAAAGGCAGGCTTTAGTTCTCCTCCATCACGCGAGCGAGCGCCGGAAGAGGCCGGCCGATAAGGATGCGTTTAGCAGTCATGTTTGCTAAGGCCATAATTGGATTAAAGCTCGGCCAGTAAACACATTCGTTCCGTGAGCGGCTACAAAAGTAACGCGGAAGGGATGCATGGGGCTTCTCAAGCTCTTTTCCATTAGAAAGTAATAAAAAATTAACCAACTGTCAATATTTGGTCGCACAATGTCAATTAGGATGCAGTAAAGGCTAAGAGACGGCCAGAGACTGTAGACAAGAGATCTGACATTTGCTGTGAGATAGGAGGATATTTGCTCAGACAGCAATGAGATGAAATAAAGAGAACTCATTTTTGTTACTTGTAATAAAACGAAAAAAAAATAAAGTAAAATAAATAAAATACTTACTTACTAGTTTCCAATGCAAGATTTCTGATTATCATTTATTTGATGTTTCAAAATAACTCAAATAAAACTTACATAACATTAATATAACAATTAAGAGACAATAAACGTACTGAAAAACAATTAAAACTGATAAAATGACAAAACACAGCAAAATCACTAAAACTTAACTAAAAGTTAATTAAAATGAACATATAAAATGAATTATAAAATAAAACGTAATTCAAAATATTAACAAAAACTAGTATTTCAATACTAAAATAACAAAAACATAACAGTTTTTGTTAATATTAGAAATGAGATTTTATTAGATTTTAATTTTTATTTTATCTTCTGTTTATTCATGCTGTTTGTTATTTTAACTAGTTTTTAATTATTTTAAAATGATTGTATCTATTCGTTTTTAATTACATTTTTAATAATTGAATTTATTTAATGTAATTAATTTTGGTAGTTCACATTCACTAAATATATATTATATATATACTATTATATATATATATATAAATTTAGTTTAACGTGAACTACCAAAATTAATTACAGTTTTAGTTTTAACCCTGTTTAGTTATAACCCTGGATAATTTTATAGTTTTATTTGTATTATAGGTTTTAGTTAATATATATATATATATATATATACACACCAGTATAAATATATTTTTTATTCATTTGCTTTTTTATTTAATTTTTAATAATTGAATTTATTTAACTTTGGTAGTTCATGTTAAAGAACATGGTTAAATGTAGCTAAAATAAAATGTGTGTATACACACACACGCACACGCACACACACACACACACACACACACACACACACACACACACACATACATACATACATATTCTGTTTCCATTTAATTTATTTCAGGTAATGAATTTAAATTTAAATTTATCCTATACTATTATTATAACAATTATTGTTGTTTTTGCTGATGTTGTTTTTGTTTAGTTTTACTAACCTTGGATTAGATCTTGACACTTTGATTAGTGTCAAGATACTGGTTTATGATCAATAGTCAAAGAGAAACTTTCTCTTCAAATTCTTCATAAAATATGTAATCAATTTTATCTCTGAAGTCCCACTGCATGGTAGCAGTTTACTAATTTGTGTCTATTCCCCAAACAGAATTTAAAATAAACATCTGATACTGAAATTAAACAACAAATTAACTGAGAACTAAATGACGTCTATGAAAAGCAAAAACATTCTCTTCTGCATAGTTAAAAATGCTGTTTCATTATCCTGCAGTTAAAATGTCATGGTGCATTTTTGATGATTTAATGCACTTTTCTTCATATCTTTTAATATGTACTTCTAGGAGAAGCCTTTAAAATAAGTGATGAATAATTTGTGCTCCTTTTCAAGCCCTTTTGCGTTTAAGAGCCGCCTAGTCTTTCTGCTACTTTCCTTCTCCATCAGACTGTCACATCCAGCAGATCTTCGTCTAAAGCAGCACGGCCGGTCGTGTGCAGACGCTGCGTCAATTATTCTCGGTTTTCTCCGCCCGACTCAATTTCTGCGGGCCGGCGTTAGAGTGACTGTTCGGATCTTCCCTCTTCCTGCTGGAGTCAAATGACTGTCATGTCCAACTGAGCGCTGCCGTCTTCAGTTTTACAGGGGTCCCTTTATCTCTCGTCTCATGGTGTGAATGGCGTATGAGATTCTCTTTGCTGCATGAGACAGAAGCTTCCCGTCACGACTTCTGCTCTCCGAAGAAACTGGTTTGCGACTTCGTGCTGAAAGAATTACATTAGACTCTATTCTTGCAGGAAAACACACCGCTTTTGTTCTGAACCGACGTGAGCGGCCTGCAAAGACTGCATTTAACATCATTTGTGGACTCTACATATGATTACAATCAGTCACGATTTTTTTTCTATTTATAAAACAAATGTCTAATTGCTTATAAATAAGACTAGGCTACATTAAATTAATCAAAAGTGACAGTAAAAACAATTGCAATGTTACAAAAGATTTATAGTTCGAATAAATGCTGTTCTTTTGAACTTTCTATTCATCTGTGAATCCTGAAAAATACAATCTATCACAGTTTCCGCTGTTTTCAACATTGATAAGAATCAGAAATGTTTCTCCAGCAGCAAATCAGCATATTAGAATGATTTCTGAAGGATCATGTGACACTGAAGACTGGAGTAATGATGCTGGAAATTCAGCCAGAAAGTTTTAAACGTTTGACAGTTTTCAGTTTAAAATAGTTTGAAAGATTAAAGTCTGAATGTGTTGAAGGCAATATAGTCTATTACCATAGCTACGTGGTTGCTATGGTACCCAGGATGGTTGCTAAGGTTTGCCATGCGGTTGCTAGGGTGTTGCTATGCAGTTGCTAGGGTACTCAGGCTGGTTGCTAGGGTGTTACTAGCATGTTGTTAGCATGATTAGCAAGTTACTAGCATGTTGGTAACATGATCAACAAGTTGCTAGCATGATTAGCAACTTAGTACCATGTTTCCAGCATGATTAACAAATTACTAACATGTTGTTAACATGATTCTAGCATGATTAGCAAGTTAATAACATGTTAACATGATTAACAAGTTACTGGCATGTTGTTAGCATGATTAACAATGTCCTAGCATGTTGTTAGCATGATTAACAATGTCCTAGCATGTTGTTAGAATGATCAACAAGTTACTTGTCTGTTGCTAGCATGATTAGCATGATACTTCCCTTTTTCTAACCTGATTAGCAAGTTACTAGCATGTTGTTAGCATGATTAACCAGTTACTAGCATGTTGCTAGCATGATTAACACATTACTAGCATGATGCTAACATGATTAACAAGTTACTTGCATGTTGCTAGCATGGTTAACATGTTACTTCACTTTTTCTAGCCTGATTAGCAAGTTACTAACATGTTGCTAGCATGATTAGCAAGTTACTAGCATGTTGCTAACATGGTTAGCCAGTTACTAGCATGTTGCTAGCATGATTAGCATGTTACTAGCATGATGCGAACATGATAAACAAGTTACTAACATGTTGCTAGCATGATTAGCATGTTACTTGCCTTTTTCTAGCCTGATTAGCAAGTTAATAGCATGTTGCTAACATGTTTCTATCATGATTAGCAAGATACTAGCATGTTGCTAGCCTTTTCTAACATGATTAACATGGTATAAGCACGTTGCTAGCATTGTTAACATGTATAAACCAGCTAAAAACAGCTGATTCAGTAAAAACCAACTACAATCAGCCTAGGCTGGTTTTTAACAGGTCTCCCAGGCTGACCAGCTAAAAAGTGGCCAAAACCACTTCAAACCATTATAAAACCAGCCTGGCTATCTTAGGCTGGTTTTGCTGGGGGCTTTTTTCAGTAGGGAGTTGTTAAGCTTTGCTACAGCAATAAACAGCTTGAATACACCATAGGCCTCTTTGTATAAAAGTTTTCACCCCCTCAATGAAAGTCTGTGGAATTTTTGGTGGTTTTGACAGTCTGGTTTATGAAAACTGTAAGCCGGATCAGTTAGAAAAGATATAGCACGCCAACTTATTTACATTTTAACATATATTCACATGATAGAGAGCTATTTGAAATTAAAATATTTTTTCCTTAAAATATTAATGAAAATTTTACTGTATTTTTAATCAAATAAATGCAGGCTTGGTGAGCAGAGGAGACTTGTGAAAGGTAGCGTATATGTATATATTTTAATATGCATTAAAAAAAAATACATATTTTAGATTCTCTAGCATTAGCTCTGAAACATGCTGACTTGAAACTCTAGTGGAGCCAATTGTGAATCAAATCTCCTGTGACCTTCACGTGAGGCGCATAATTTTGCACTGCTGCTCGTGCAAAGCGTCCAGATCCATCACACGACAGGTTTCATTTCAGCCAAGATCCCGCATTAGAAGGTCACAGTTGAGTTCACATCTGAAACGCAGTCGCAGCACATTATGAGCCTGGAATCGTTCGCAATGATCATAATACAAACCCTCTTTATTGCAAATACAGAAAAGAAAACCCATTGTGTAGTTAACCGAACACATTAGAATATGAAAAAATATTAAACACTATATGATTTTGTTTCAGCGGGGCAGAAGTCAGCTTCATCACGGCTTCATTTGTCAACGTCTGTTCAGATGGTTTATGAATGAAGTGAATTAAATCAAACGCAGCTCAAATCTGCTTAGAGAATTACATCTAAATTTGCATTATGAATCATGTATTTTGACCCCAGCAGTCCGTCTCCATGTTCTCCATCTCACGGTAATAAGGCTCCTCGCCGCAGCTCAGAATTGGCGGCGTTTCTAAATGTCTTATTATATGCAACACAAAAAGATTTTTAAAAACTTCCCTCCAGAGCCGTCTGTAACCACTTTCATCCTTTATAGTTCTGCATAATAACTGTGGAGAGGAAAAGAAAAGATTGATCTCTATAGATCTCCCGCCGAGCGCTGATTGCCAGAACGTGCTGATGCAGAGCAGGTTCGGTGTTTTATACGACGACGTACCGAATCAGCAAAACGGAGACGTGCTAAAGACGGTTATTTCCTGCAATTTACAAGGGAAGGAAACAGTCGCTCTCGGAAGTGTTGACCTTTCGCAGCTATTTCAGAAATGTTTCTATAAAACAACAACAATTAAAAAACAGAAAAATATATTTATCACCCACCATTTGCAATTATGTTTTAGACTTTATTTTCTGCTCACCAATGGATCCTCTGCAGTGAATGGGTGCCGTCAGAATGAGAGTCCAAACAGCTGATAAAAACAGTGCAATAATCCACAAGTAATCCACACCACTCCAGTCCATCAGTTAACATCTTGAGAAGACAAAACCTCAAACAAAAGACATTTTAACTAAAAGTCCATAATCCATAATAACACTTCCTCCAGTAAAAAAAGTCACATCAAAATCCAGCCACATATTTTGTTTAGAGCTGGTTTGGACTGTTTGTAAACGGTGCTTGATCTGTGCAGATTTCTCTTCTGATTCAGACCAGACTCATATTTTAGTTAAAAACATCTTAAAGATGGATTTGTTTCTTACAAACATGTCATTTTTTGTCTTTTTAAGATGTTAACTGATGGACTGGAGTGGTGTGGATTACCAGTGGATTACTGTGATGTTTTAATCAGCTTTTAGGGCTCTAATTCTGATGGCACCCATTCACTGCAGAGGATCTACTGGTAATCAACACCACTCCAATCCATCAATTAACATCTTAAAAAGACAAAAACTGTGTGTTTTGAAGTGAGAAACAACAGGAAATGGACTGTTTCACTGGAGGAAGTGTTATTATGGATTACGGACTCATATTTTAGTTAAAAACATCTTTAAGATGGATTTGTTTGACATGACAATTTTGTCTTTTTAAGATGTTAACTGATGGACTGGAGTGGTGTGGATTACTTGTGGATTATTGTGAAGTTTTCATCAGCTTTTTGGACTCTCATTCTGACGGCACCCATTCACTGCAGAGGATCTACTAGTAATTCACACCACTCCAATCCATCAATTAGCATCTTAAAAAGACAAAAACTGTGTTTTTTTTTTTTTATGTGAGGGACAACAGTAAATGGACTGTTTTACTGGAGGGAGTATCATTATTTTAGACTCATATTTTAGTTAAAAACGTCTTAAAGACATGACATTTTCTTACAAACATGACATTTTTGACTTCTCAAGATGTAAACTGATGGACTGGAGTGGTGTGGATTACTTGTGGATTATTGTGATGTTTTTATCAGTTGTTCTGACTCTCATCCTGACGGCACCCATTCACTGCAGAGGATCTACAGGTAATCCACATCACTCCAATCCATCAATTAACATCTTAAAAAGACAAAAACTGTATGTTTTTATGTGAGAGACAACAGGAAATGGACTGTTTCACTGGAGGAATCGTTATTATGGAGTATGGACTTTATTTTTATATTTTATTTATTTATATATTTTTAGTTTTTTTAGTTAAAAACTTCTTAATGATAGATTTGTTTCAGATTTTGTCTTCTCAAGATGTTAACTGATGGACTGGAGTGGTGTGGATTACTTGTAGATAAATGTGATGTTTTTTTTCACCTTTTTGGACTCTCTTTCTGACGGCACCCATTCACTGCAGAGGATCCACTGGTAATCCATAAGTAAATCCAAACCACTCCAGTCCATCAATTAACATTTTGAGAAGACCAAAGCTTTGTGTTCTGATGTGAGAAACAACAGGAAATGGATTTTTTTCACTGGAGGAAATGTTATTATAGATTATGGGCTCGTATTTTAGTTACAAACGTCTTAAAGATGGATTTGTTTCTTACAAACATGACATTTTTGTCTTTTTAAGATGTTAATTGATGGACTGGAGTGGTGTGGATTACTTGTGGATTATTGTGATGTGTTTATCAGCTGTCATTCTGACGGCACCCATTCACTGCAGAGGATCTACTGGTAATCCACAAGTAATCATCACCACTCCAGTCCATCAATTAACATCTTAAAAAGACAAAATCTGTGTGTTTTGATGTGAGAGACAACAGGAAATGGACTGTTTCACTAGAGGAAACATTATTATGGATTATGGACTTTATTTTTATATTTTATTTAACGTCTTAAAAAACGTCTTGATGGATTTGTTTCAGCTTTTGTCTTATCAAGATGTTAACTGATGGACTGGAGTGGCGTGGATTGTTAGTGGATAATGCGATGTTTTTATCAGCTGTTTAGACTCTCATTCTGACGGCACCCATTCACTGCAGAGGATCCCTTGGTAAGGAAGTGATGTAATGCTACAATTCAACATATCTGATGAAAAAACAAACTCATTTACATATTGGTTAGCCTGAAGGTGAGAACAACATCTCATGAAAACAACATCTGAGCAATAACATTTATCTATTCTCATTAAAGCGCGTATGTAAACACTCGTCAGGCGTGTAGCAGCGAGGGACGGCCGTGTTGTACATGTTGACGTGTCGGGGCAGAGTGATCTGTTTCCTCCAGATGGGAGATTTACCACCACTGATGAGGGTCACGCAGGAGTCGGGAACGACACGCATCTCTGCGGTTCGTCAACTGCGGGAACCTGTGTGTTTTTGTACATTGGTTGTGTTTGTCCCTGGTTGGGTTTGTCTTAACAGTGCTAATGAAGTACAAAAAGAGAAATAAGTATCTAGGAGATGACTCAGATTAGCAGGTTAATGGAATGAATCGGATACATGATTAATGCCTCTAATTAGAGTGATGTCGGAACAGACAGCTGAGACTTTCCCTCTTCCTGCAGATCTTCCTCTCGCAGGTTTGTATCAGTCCGCAGGGAAACAAATGAATGTTTATGAAGTTCCAGGCGGCGAATTCTAACGAGGAAGATCTCCCTAAATACGAAAAACCAGCTGCAATTCAGCTTAAAGGTACAGTTCACCCAAAAATAATCATTCAGTTGTTATTTAATCACATACATTTGGTTCCAAACATGCATGACATACTTTCTTCTGTGATACACAAAAGAAGATGCTTTGAAAAATGTCCAAAAAACTCAAAAAGACTTTCATTGTGTAATCAATGAAAGTCAGTGGAGTTCAATGTTGTTGTTGAACATTCTTCAAAATATCTACTTTTGTGTTTTGCAGGGGAAAAGAAATTAAGGTGTGTAAACAATGAATTATATATATATATATATATATATATATATATATATATATATATATATATATATATATATATATATATATATATATATATATATAATTAGTTTTTGTATTTATTGACATTTTAATGCAAATTGTTGTTAGTTTTAATAGTTTTGTTGTGTTTTTGTCATTTTTAATATATTTATTTTATTTATTTTTTTATTTCAGTTTATTTTTATTTCAAGTTAAGCTAAATTAAAATTAAAAATGTTGCCCTGGCAACTAACTTTTTTTTTTTTAAATACGTTTTTTTTTTTTTTATTAATATTTGTTTTATTAAGTAATAGTTATTTTTACATTTTAGCCTTAGTTAACTAGAATAACATTTGAGTGAACTATCCATTTAAGAAGTGCACTAAAAATAGTTTTTGTTGATCAGAATTAAGCTGAAATAAAATATTAACATTAGACGAAAAACAAACAAACAAAACAAATATAATATTAAGTTTAAGCTGAGGTAGTAAATTTAAAACTAAATTTATTTTATTATAAATAACTAAATAAATGAACGACATGAACAAAAATTAAAAACTTATAAAAACTAGACGTTAAAAACAAAAAAATACAACAAATACAACCAAATTACTAGAAATTTAAGAAAATATAAAAAAGCTAACTCAAAACATTAGTACTATAATTAAGGCCCTATGAAATCCGTTTTATTTTTTATTTTAATTTTTCTGGACTTGTTTTTTTTAATGGTTAAAATTATATTTTATTATTCAAAAAGCAAGTCTAATTAATAAAAATTAAATTTGCATTTAAATTTTTCTGGATATCAAATGAAGGCAGAAAACATCAATTTAATTTATCTTTTAATTATATAAAAATTAAGCAAACTATTTTTTGGCAAACAAAGCTACTATTACAATGAAAACATGAAAGAAATATTGTGTGATTATTCCTTAATAAAATAAAGTTTTCATAATTTCAGTAATAGTAGTAGTAGTATTTCGTACATTCTACTAAACGATAGTAGTACACGTCTTTTAGTTAAAGTGAACTTTTATTTTGACGAGTCAAAACTGACAAATTCTGTGACAATCTGCATTATAAAGTAAATTCTTAAGTTTTAAGTTTTTAAGACTGGATTCCGCGATTCCATCAGTGTTTTATGCATTGTGGAAAAGCACAGGGCCCTATATTATAATAGCATATAAATAATTTATATATATATATATATATATATATATATTATATATATATATATATATATATATATATATATATATATATATATAAAAATCACATATTCAAATAACAAGATATAAATTAAACCAAGTCAGTCTTTTTAAACAAACACAACTTCCTCCAATGCAAAACAAGGCTTTCAATAGTCATTTAACAGTTAATGTTATTTCCCAGATGCAATTAATGTTGAGGTAAACTACATGTAAACGAAAAGAGACACATCACACCTGGATAGGAAAAATCCTTTTTCAAAATAACCTAAAAGCACAAAGTAAACTACTCTGAGTGGGCGGTTTTGACCAGAATAAACTGTAAAGTGAACCAGACCTTACAGAAACACCCGAAGGTCTGAGACACGAGACTATAACTCAAACACAGCACAAATACAGACACAAACTTTTTGAAACAAGTCCGGAGGACATATCCCAGCATGCCCTGGGCTTTCACATTACAGTATGTGTGTGGAGAAACTGCCCAATTTCAAGGCCAAACTAATCAGCGGCCCAACATTCATCACAGTCACTGTGCCGAACAGACGGACGGACGGATGGATGTTTGCTGCTGCAATGGGAAACTTTCTGCTTGCTGACAGCTTCACGACATTTAGAAAACAAAATCGATTAATCTGACGTATCTAAATGTCCCAGACCTCGCCAGCGGATGCGCCACGTCCAGTTTTAGTTTCGTCTGTCCAGGTTTACAAACACACGCTGACAGCTCAATGATATCTGACTGGTGGGCAAACGGAGCAGCTGCATCACTGACGGTCTAACGGATGAAAACAATCTGATGTAAAGCATGATGGCGATGGGCAATGAGGGCAAAGGTCAAATGCTGGATGAATGGCTGCTCATCATACAGTGACCTTAAGCTAAGCTGCAGTTTCCAGAAGGATGATCGGATGCTTCATTTCCACTTGTTGCACCGGAAAACAGATGAAAACCCAACAGACAGACACTGAAGTCATATAGAGATCAGAATATTACTTGGACCAGTAAGAAACCTCCTAGAAACTGCCAAGAACAACCTAGCAATGCTTTTCAACCACCGAGTTCATACAAATACTGTAAAATGAAATTCCAAGACTTTCAAGGACTCTTCAAGCACTACTCGTGATTTTCAAGGACTTCAATCAGAGATCTCACTTATCAAATAATGTCTTCTATTTCAAATTCTAAAAAAAGAGAAATAGATTAAAAAAAAGTATACTAATAAAAAAATGGTGAAAATAAAGTGAAGCAGATGTGAAGTATTACTACTAAAGTATTATAAAGTATCCTACACTTTTTAATTTTATTAAGGGATTTGTATTTGTGTATACTTTCTTTTTGTTTTGTTTTGTTTTTAGAACTGTACTGTCTTAACAGTTTGATGTTTTCTACTGTTTAAAAATAAATAAATAAATAAATAAATAAAAATCAGAAAACAAGATTCTTAAAATCACTCCAAAATCTGAATCAAATGATTCACGATCTACACTCCGAAGTTCAGAGATAAAGCAAATGATTCATGAAACAGCTCTGAAGTTCTGGTCTAAAATCAAATTTGCAATCCACACTCCAAAATTCCAATTTAAAGCAAATAAATCACGAACCCACACCGAAGTCCAGATCTGAATCAAATGATTTGTGATCCACCCTTCGAAGTTCTGAGAAAAAGCAAACAATCTGTGAACCTGCTCCGAAGTTCTGATCTAAATCATTCTGAAGTGCCAATCTTAATAATGATTTGCTAACCACGATTTTAGATCAGGACTTGGAGCGCAGAGTCATTTGACTTAGATTGGAACTCTGCGTATCGCGAATCATTTGATTTAGATCGGGACTTCAAATAGCGAATCATTTGATATGAATCATTCAATTCGCAAAACGATTTGCGAACCCACACCGAAGTCCAGATATGAATCAAATGATTCATGATCCATGCTCTGAAGTGCCGATCATTTCAGATTAGGACTCAGAGCATGGAGAACGAATCATTTAACTTAGGTCGGAACTTTAAATAGAAATCATTTGATTTGAGTCATTCAATGCGCGAACTCACACCGAAGTCCAGATAGGAATCAAATGATTCGCTATCCACGCTCTGAAGTGCCAATCTGAATCAAGTGGTTTGTGAAGTCTCGATCTGAATTACAATTTGTGAACCATCATTTCAGATCAGGAGTCAGAGCGCGGACCACAAATCATTTGACATAGATCGGAACTTCAAATCACGAATCATTTGCTTTGAATCATTCAATTTGCAAAACGATTCACAAACCCACACCGAAGTCCAGATATGAATCAAATGATTCACGATTTGCCCTCCAAAGTCCCGATCTGAATCAAGTGATTCACGATACGCGAAGTTCCGATATAAATCAAAGGATTTGTGATTTATGCTCTGAAGTGTCGATCTGAATAACAATTCGTGAACCATCATTTCAGATTGGGACTCGCAGATCACGAATCAGTTGAATCAGAACATTGCATATCGCAAATCATTTGATTTAGATCGGAACTTTAAATCGCGAATCATTTGATTTGAATGCCGATCTGAATAACGATTCAAGAACCATCATTTTAGATCAGGACTCGGAGCGCAGATCGAGAATCATTTGATTTAGATCAGAACTTTGCGTATTGCAAATCATTTGATTTAGATCAGGACTTCAAAAATCATTTTATTCGAATGAATTTACTCTCCAAAGTGCTGATCTGAATCAAGTGATGCGCAATTCGCAAAGTTTCAATCTAAATCAAATAATTCATGATTTACGCTCTGAAGTGACAAACAGAATAATAATTCGCAAATCATTTGACATAGAATAGAACTTTGTGTATCGTGAATCATTTGATTTAGATTATGACTTCAAATTGTGAATCCTTTGATTTGAATCATTCAATTTGCAAAACGATTCACAAACCCACACTGAAGTCCAGATATGAATTAATTGATTCACGATCCGCCCTCTGAAGTCCTGATCTGAATCGTGATTGGCGATACGCGAATTTCCTAACTTAATCAAATGATTTGTGATATGCGATTGGAAGTACCGATCGAAAACAAATGATTCGCGATCCACGATCCGTTTGGATCGCTTCGAAACAGTGAATCATTTTGTGACGCTGTGGTTTAACTGATTCAGAGTTTCAAAAAGCTCAGTTTCACCCATCACTACGTGCTTTTTAAAATCATTACAAGTGATGTCGAAATTCAAAAATGAATCTCTCTTTTAATTTGATCTGGTTTCTGCTAGTGAATCACTTGGAATGAATGATCGAAGTCGCAAGTTTGAATCAATCAGAACGGTTTCAGCCTAAATGAATCGATTGATTCAGTTCATCTGTTGCTCTTTTTGCATCTTGAGCCATGTTCACATGACACTGTCAGTACTACTACTTGCTTAGCTCAACTGTTTTCTGACATTAACTGAAATGAGCGAAAAAAGTTACGATGTTTTTCTTTTTTTAATTGCATGAAAAGATGTGCTTATTGACAAAATGAAACACTTACTTCACAGATACATTGTCCTTCAATAACTGAAGCACTGTTCAAGTACCTCTTCAGGAATATTGCTGTTTTCAAGCGTTTTCCAGGTCTTAAATGTCAAAGTCAAATTTAAATACTTCAACCACTTTAAGACCTTGTAGGAACCCTACAACCATAGTAATGAGTTTTTGTTTGTTAATTGCCGGTGGCAGTGATAATTAATGCACTGTTTATTCTATACTTCTTCTATTATTAGTTGAGCCCTGACTGAAAATAACTCTTGCCTTTTTCTGTTTATTCACATTAATTTCCCTCTGGACAAATCTTGGACTGGTGAAGTCCTGGCTCTGGACTGCAGAAACCAGCCAAACTTTCTAAGCCGTACTGTATGTGTGAGTAAACGTTTTACATCCAAAGTGTGATTATCCATCAGCGCTTATTTCCCCGTGAAACTCTGCGTGTGGCCTGTATTTTGAGGTGCTTTATAACTCGTAAGTCCAGTCCAGAAAGCAGCAGAACCATCTGCTCCGTCCTCTCAGCTGGACGCACCTATGATCAGTGTAGCGTGAGGTTTGTTGATAATTAAGCCATTGAATGTGCCAGGAAGTGACATCATCGTCGTAGTGAACACTGGTTTCGCAGGCGTCCGTCTGTAGGAGGTTATCGGAGGTCAGTGAGCATCTCCTGAATATGATACAAGCATATTTTTGTACATTTATACAAATATTCAGTTACATTGTGTTCATTTTTGGTTTGTTATCTGTGTGGTCACTGATCTCCTACTGAGGGAAAGAAAAACCTCATGCGTTTTTTGTAAAACCTCA